>CAJUYI010006238.1:0-14102 GCA_910591695.1 Galerucella pusilla
TTTTATTCCAATTTTGACAGCACCCTGTATAATAAAAAAGGTAACTTTACAGTGTAAACGATAAAGCGGTATGTGGTGAATAGTTCCTGAGAAATTTAAACTTTTATTCAAATTACATTAGAGGATATTGAATTTTATGTATATGGTAAAAAAGTGTCATTTTCATATAAAAAACATTACAACTCAAAAACGGTTCAAAATAGGTATAGGGAAGTATCAACAAAAAATGTTCAAAATAACGTTATTATTCCTAAAATTTAAAAATATACAGGGTCTTCCATTAAAAATAACAAAGTTATGTGCGACTTCCGGTATAACCGGAAGTAGAATGGTGACGGCAATATTTTCATTGAATAGCTCATTATTCAAAACCCCTTCATGCCAATTTTCATATTTCAGATACCTTTAGTTCTCGAGATATCTCTAATTGACCGTTTATCTGCCGCACCCTGTATACTTTTTTTCACAAACCATATCCTTAGCAACCATGCACAATAACGGTGACGGCTAACCTAACCTAACCTAATCAAAACGTCAAAACATGCTCAAAATCAATTGTAATCTGTGCTCAAAATTCATAACGCCATTTTTGTTTGCTTCATTGTTTGAAGGTGTTCAATCGGCGATATTAATTGTGTTATTTGACTAATCGTTTGTGAATTGTGGTAATATTAACTATAAAAATATAGTGGTATAGACTATTATTCTTATAAAATGAATAAACATCACGGCAGAGTGTATTGTTCATACAGAGACTTTCCAAATAAATTTTATTCGGAGAGAAAAACAAAGTTCTTTCGATTTCCAAGAGATGAGAGTATATAATTCAATATCCCGAGCTATGATATAAGACATTTTAAAGTTTTTGATATTAACTTTGGTGCTACAAATTATTATCAAAATTCTACCTTGCATAGGTGTATATTGTATTCCCTTAGATAATAAATAAATTAAGAATTATTTGTACTTTAAAATTTGCTTGATTTTTGTGATTATTTGTGTTATCTAAAAATGTATTTATTAATTAATCTCCCAAGAGTAATGACTATTTATAACAAATCATAGAAATGTACATATAGGTATTTAATACATACATAAATATATATTCGATTATGATTATTGTTTTAATTCATGGCGCAGTTTTAAAGATTTAGTGGAAACTTCCAAAAAAACTAGATCCGGCACTAGTAATTGTTATTGTCCCCGAGTCAACAGTGCAATTTGGTAAGAAATTCAGAAAATATTTTAAGCTGACAACATTGCGGCCATACCGAGTTAAAAGTCCAAGGTCATTGAAGACGTAGCTGAAAATCGTTTGATGTTTTACCGGGATTCGTATCTGTTCTCTTTATAATCTGTGACCTAGATTAATAATAGAAAAAATTATTAACCACTAATAGAGAAATTCAACTTCTCAGTTGGCTAGAAAAAGCAATAACTGTCAACTTCACAGCTAATAGAGGAAAAAAGCTATCAGATACTTACTTGTAATAGTTGTGGATGCTGGTCCAGATACGATGGATTCTGAACCTCTAGTGGATATACTCCCTGAAGGACCGACTAAATCAGTAGACTCTTTGGGTTCTATAGCGGGTGCGTCAACAATTTCAGTTTCAATAATGTGAGGTTCTGGTTCGATAATATCAATGTTATGACCCAAAGAAGTTTCCCGAACTACCGGTTCCAAAGGTGCTATTAAACCTGGATCAATAGGATTTACGGTGGGTGAAGATAAAACTCCTGAATTATCTGCAGGTATAATGTTATTAGAATATGCCACATTTTCCACATGAACCAAAGGAGCAATATATCCGTCTTCAGCCAGTGTTGGTAAGATATAGTTTGCTTCTGCGATTTCAGGTTCTGCTACTATAATCGGTTCTAACTTTTGTTCAGTCTGTATGATTCCTCCCTTTTGCTCAGACGTTATTGTGCTACCGTCTGGTCCTTTAATTATTGTTTCGGAATCTGGACCTTTAAAGATACCTCCAATACCACCTGGATTTGCTACTATTGTTTGAAGGCTACATTGGGTTGTAACTATGTAAAAAGAGAAGGCTAGCAGCCCCAGCTAAAAAAAATCAAATGAATTTCTAAGTTGAAATATTAAAACATTTTTAAGTTGCGTTAGGGCTAAGATAATTTTAGATATGAAAACAAACCATAATATGGTCACTCTCCTGGACCTAAATATGAGGTAGATATCCCTCACAGAAAGGAGTGGTAAGACTCAAGCAGACTGAAGTTTCTTCGAGGTGAAATCTGGTGTACTACAGACGTGTCAAAGACTTGAGAAGGGATAGTTACTCTATTCATAGGAGCATAGGTGTATGGTGAAATGATGAACATAAGATATGGTAAAGCGAAACATTAGACAAAAAAAAATTGAGAGAAAAGAAAAAAATTAACGCTAAGAGCCTGTAGAGCTGATACATGTATACATATACTAATTAAGATTAGAGGTAGATGTCAACATAATACTGTCATATTATTATAATGCCTTACAAATCTGAAAATCACTTTCCAAAAAGTAGACTATTCTCTAAGAACAAACATCTACTTCTCGGGCTATGTGAATTACAGTTCTAACTAACTAACTTTCAAATAGGTGAAAATATAATTGTACACTCGATATATTTATTATATTTAAGTATACAAATAATGTTATTTCATACGAAAATACTCGAGGTATACCTTCAAAAAATATTTTAACTGTCTACTAAAAGTGATATGCCTATGGGTTACGAATGCTTTATTATTTTACCTACGACCCCCCCTGTAATCAGTCAATAACACACAGTCGGTATCAATGTAATTACGTCTATTACGCACCGTAAAAAAACGCACAGCTGTGAAGTAAGTAATATACAAGTATATACAATATGTCTCAGTAAGTTGGAACCATATGGGAAACTTTTTTATTATTGATTTTAGGGAAAAAATGTATTCCTCATCAAAAGTTCTGCATGTTCTAAAATCTAAAATACAATCAACAGATATCAATTTTTTTCAGTCGTGTACGAGGTATGTCAAAAAATATGAATTTTACTCAAGAGTAAAGTACCTTTATTTTTCAGAATATTGACAATTGTTATTATAAAAAGTTGATTATAATTGAAAGCTATTGTCAGATATCTGATATTATCCATCTACTATGAAATAGTATATTACGTAACGTGTGCGGAAAGTGACATTTTTCACACGAGTGGGAAGTATTGTCTCACGAGCGCAGCCGAGTGAGACAATCCCACGAGTGTGAAAAATCACTTTCGCACAAGTTATGTACACTATTTTTCCTACGAACACGCGATATACTTTTACCAAATTAGGCATGTATAATCTTGCTTTTTTATGTAGATGTGAGAGGTTTGACATATGTGTATTTGTAAATACTTTATATGGTTTTGATTACTTACCTTTGAAATTGGCCCAGAAAATTGTGATTTTTATGCAATGGAAAAAAGTACCTTTATAAAAAAGTTAGAATAAATATTTAACTTGTTGCCTACCTGTAGGAGATTGAAAGTATTAACTAGCTATTTTAAGGATTCATTGTTCAAATAATTGAAAACGGATATTTATTGTTTTAATAACATGAAAGTCCAATAAATGTCGATATAAACACATTTTATTTTGGAGAATAAATAAACTGTTGTGTATATTTCCTTAGCGCTTATTAGTATCTTGGACAAGAACCATAAGCTACAACAGTGGGATGGCCAAGCGGTCTAGGCATCCGTGGGCTCGATTTTTGACAAGCAGTAGGGTGGTTCGAGTCCGGGCTCGGTATTTTTTTTTTTTTTAATTTTAAATGAAATAAATAGATTATATTATATTATTATATGGACATATCAACTTAGGAAATAAGCATTTCACATACACATATTAATTTGCGGAGTAAAAAGACTAGCATTTCAACATTCAATTTGACAGCTTTTTTATCCGCACACGTACGGATAAGATTTTTTTCCGTACGCGTATGAATAAAGGTCACTTTCCATAGAACTAGTCAGTGCGATATATGTCACTTTCCTATGTGGTCGTAGGAAAAAATAATTTCTGTTATTTTTACTCACTTCTCTGTATTAGCAATGATAATTCTGTATAACAGCAATTTTTAATCTAGGATGCACTGACGGCAAAAGTCAAATCGCTAGTTAGTTTTTATAAAATACAAGAAATGGCGGCTCTGTTAAGTAGTGAAGAACAAATAGAAATCGTTTTGATTGTGGGAGAAAATTATAAAACCCATAGAGAAGCCGCAATTATTTTTAATCATAGGCATCCCAATAAAAATATGTAATTGCATATTTGAACATAGTTTTTGGTACTGATCAACTTTTTTTAATAACATTTTTCGATACTGTCAAATTTAAAGGTACTTTACCCTTGAGTAAAATTCATATTTTTTGACATACCTCGTACACGACTGAAAAAAATTGATATCTGTTGATTGTATTTCAGATTTTAAGATATGCAGAACTTTTTATGAGGAATACATTTTTTTCCTAAAATTAATAATAAAAAAGTTTCCCATATGGTTCCAACTTACTGAGACATATTGTATGTATTGGTTATAATTGAAAAATGTACTTTCGATTATCAAAAATATATTAATAATGATTAAACGTTAGTTCTTTAATGTGCTTCTTTCATTAACTTATCCATTCGTGCGTAAAATGCTTCTTACCACACATGTTACGTAATATACTATTACCTACAACCAATATGTAATATCAAACATTACGATACTGATATGAGTTTCGTAATGAGATAGATTACCGCACTAGTGCGGTAAAGTAAAATTAATTGGAATGAACGTGTCAAAGTTGACAGTTTGCAGAATGCACCAGTCTTTGAATCGCTTATATCCTTTTTCGTATCTATTGCGGAATTTAGCGGGTACTACGGTTTGTATTGCGTTATTTGCAGCAAGTTCTATATCAGAATCCACACTTTCGGAGCTCATGTCGATACCAAACTGAAGTGAACTCGTCAAAATTGACAGTTCGCAAAATAAATCAACAATGAGCGCAACGCTTGCTTGTTACATGATTCTAATATCATTAATTTCAGGAATATTGATTAATTTTGAGTAAATAATTAACATTATTGGTAGTAGGTAAAATATATATTGTACTATATTCGTATCGTAAATTCATATTACGATATTCAATGGGTTATCAAACTCGGCCTAACAGCCTCGTTTGACAAATTTCCCATCTCATTTCGTAATATGAATCTTTACGACACTCATATCGTAAATATCTATTAGTACTCGCTCATTCATAAAAATAGACTATAACAGATTACAACCTTATATTTTTGTAGTGGAAAAGTGAAGTAGATTTTAAAGTAGAAACTTTAACTTTGTAATATTGTAACTAATTTTGAAATAATATGAGGCTTGGAGATGCCTACAATTTTTACACTCTCATGATTACAGACCTACTAAGCTTTCTCACATTAATCAATTACCCTGTATAAAAATCTATTTAAAAACCTTCCTGGATATCAAAACATTAATTTTGCATCACCCTGTTTTTATGAAATATTTAATTTAATAATTTGAAAAATATCAGCTTTATTTGTGGACCATCAATTTATTGTAAAAACCAGACAAAAATATTCATAAAAATCACCTCACACGTTTAAATACAAAGTTTTTACAAAAAAATTTAAGAAAATCCATCATTTTATAAACAAAATCAAGAATAATTACCGTCAACTTCATTGTGGAACAAAAATATTTCAACTGTTTGTGTGTTACGAGGATATAACTAGATCACGTAATAAGACTTTTATTAAAATTATCTTTAAACTCTTGTTTTATACAGCTATGCAGCCTTGTCGGTTTTTTTTTTTCGCCCGTTTTACCACGCCTTTTGCTTTATATGTATTAATTATTGTATAAACAATAAATTTTCTTGATCTTGTACATTGAACGATACACGTCGATTACGAAATGTGTTTGTACCCAGTTCCTGATCAAATGCTAATAAAGCACTTTTGATTTTTATCTTGTTTTATATTATTTTTTCGTCGAACCTTCACAAAAAATGACGAAATGACGAAACTTATTGCATTTAAGAAAAAACAAAGCGTTGGATACAAACAGACATAACATAAATAGATTTATTCAGATGAAACTTATCTTTTGCTCAGAAAACTCAAAGAGGGAATCAGGTCCAATGTAATACTGGAAGAAGAGAGATACGACTGGAAAGCAGGGCCTCCTATAACAGCGAATCTCAACTGGCACACTGATGGCTCTAAAACAGACTCTGGAGTAGGAGCCGGAATATATGGGGTACAAGAGATCACGATCTCTCTAAGCCTAGGGAGGCTTAGGCAGAGGTAATGGCGGTGCAGAAGTGTTGATGAGACGGGAGGTGGATAGCCAAAGAATCGTCATCTACAGCCAAGCAGCACTAAAGGCGATACGCTCATATCGAATAATGTCAAATCTGGTGGGAGTGTCGCAAGGCCCTCAACAGACTAGGTAGTCATAATAGAGTGACCCTAGCCTGGGTACCAGGTCACCAAGGAATAAAAGGCAATGAATTAGCCAAGCAGGGAGCAACGGAGGTCATGATAGAGCCTTCCTGTGGAATTACCAAATGGCCTAACTAAGGAGAGCATCCACAAATGGATAAACAACTAGTCGTTGCGCTGGTGGTATGAAACCCCAGGACAAAGGCACGCTAAATTATTCCTTAAAGGCCCTTCGGTCAAACTGTCACACGACCTACTATTTCAAAGTCGAGAAACGACGAGGATGATGGTGGAAATGCTGACCGGACATTGTGGGCTGAGGAAAAATATGCACACAAATGGCCTAGTAGATGACAGCCTATGTAAGTTTTGCCAGGAAGAAGACGAAATCGCGGAGCACATACTCTGTGAGCGCGAAGGCCTAGTAAGGGTACGGCTTCACATACTCCGAGAATGAAAACCGAGGGCAGAGAGTATACAGGCGAATAGGTCTAATAAAAAGAATAAAGCTTCATATCGAGCTCTAAATATAGGGAGGACCACAATAGATTTGCAAAGGTCACAGTGGGATAGGACAAAGAGCCACTCCGATTCTAATCTAATCTAATCTAATACTGGAAGAAATAGACAAAGCCAAGAAAAAGTGATCTGAGCCATTGGATAGATCTAAGTGAATTGAGCTTTTCGTGCTTTAATTCTGGCAAATTGTCTAATTCAATCTTCGGTGTCCCCATTCTATTGAACTGATAGCAAAATTACTTAGTCGGATTTACCACGTGGCCGATCTTAAATAGTGTTTCATTATTTCAAGCTTTGAAGATGATGTTTCTGTACTGTTTTTTTATCATTACAAATTTTGTTGTGACAATGTTGTTTGTTGCTTTATCTTTTTTTTACCTGCTTAAAAGGTATTAGTAGATTTAAAAGTTGAATTGTGATTTTATTTCCCAAAAAATAGTTAATACACTACAAGGAACCCACAGAAAATATTTAGGTTTTTTTTTAATTTGAATACGTAGATCTGTTTATTCAACATAAAGACCGAACTTAAATATTATATCAGTACCTACACGGTAAAAAAGCATGTTTTAATCATTATTTTCAAATAAAGCCTAGATCATCGTTTCAAATTCCAATTTATTAAATACTTACTTCAAATCCAATTACAGATTAGATTTAATTTATTAGTAATTATTACATTGTGACGAAGAATGACATTTTTCACGCTCCACTGAATTCTTACCTACCCATGTAACATATTTATGTATATGAGTATGTTGGTTATACCTTGAATCGTGAAAAATATAAAAAAATGTATTATTAATTCTTTGAAATATTGCATTTATTACAAGAAATATATAAAAAAATTTCCATAGCTTTGGATATTTTCAGTACTAATCACACGAGTCAAGTACATTTTCTTTGTAATTATCAACGTCCTCGTTGTTTTCTTCTTCTATTTTCCCTTCCCCTTGATTATAACATGGATGTATATATGGATGTATCTCAATATTGAAAAAAATTTCGCGGCCGTTACCCATAGCAACGGCTGCGAAACCAAACATCACTTCCAAATTTGAATATTCATTTGAACGCTTTTGAGTTCAGGAGGAGTGGAAGGTACTGAAATATCGCTATCAGTATCAGACATATTGCGTTTTATCAAGAACTGTCAAAATATATCTACGCCTATGGTGGTTTAAAGACTGTATCTAGAGTGTTTTTTAATGAAAATTATCAAAAATTTGATTCGTTTTTGTAGCAATTTGGTCACATTAAACTGATTTTGGCATTTACACATTACTTCAGTTCTTGTTTAAATTTCATTCAAGCCGTTTAAAAATGTCTTGAAACATGATATCTCATTTCGACAGGTCTAGAATAAGATATCGCCAATATCATCGGCGTCACTCAGAGTACTGTATCAAAAATTAAAAAAAAATTCCAAGGCACAAATGACGTGAAGGATCGACCCAAAAGTGGCAGAAATCGTTGTACAACAGCAACACAAGATCGGCAGATAACATTGATACCTCGAAGTAATCGTCTGGCATCTTACAAGTGGTATCTCCAGAGAAATTGTTAGGAAAGGACTGAATATTTCACGGCAAACAATAACACGCAGACTAAATGCAGTAAATTTGTATCGTAGAAGACCCTTACGTGTTCCCAAACCAACCTATCAATGCAAAATTGTAAGGTTGCAATGGGCTCGAGAAATTTTACATAATGGTCCTAGCTGGAATAACGTGATGTTCTCTGATGGATTAAAAATTGGCTTGGTTTTTGATTCGCGAAGAGCACTAGTTTGGAGGGCCTCAGGATGATAAGCCCGACTAGAAACAGCCCAACTGCGTGTCCCGCATTTGAAGGAGGGAGTATTATGGTTTGGGGTGGTGTTATGAGTGGCACACGGACGCCTCTACTGGTTCTGGAGAGGAGAGAGAGGTGCTGTATACATCGAGGAGGTTTTAAATCCTGCCGTGCGTCTATTCCGAGGGGTAGTAGGTGAAAGATTTGTGTTTATGCATGACAACGCACCTCCGCATCGAACAGCAGCAGTACAAAATTTTCTGGAAGTAGGAGGAATATCCACAATATGGTGGCCCTCAAATTTCTCTGACATGAACGTCATTGAACATACCTGGGACATTCTCAAAACACGCATTAAGAAGTGAAACAATCCTCCTATTACACTACGAGAACTAAATCGACAGCATGCCAAATATAAAAAAATATTTTTTTCTATACTAATTATTTTTTAAATGTAAGTGGTACATTGTAAATTTTTCACTCCAAAAGAATAAACCATTTTTTTGCATATTGTTTATCTGTCTTTGGGATTTGTTTTGTATTGGTGGTACTTGTAGCAAAATTATGTTTAATTATTCAGAAATTTTTTTATATGAAAATAAAAAAAAAATGAAATATTCCAATATTCCAAACTTTTGGACATATGTGTATCATTTCCATAGCACGCGGTGGTGACATTGTTAAATAAATTGAACAGCTGTTGATTTTAGAGCAATAATATATTCATTTACAATTATCTAGTTTAATAATTGTAACTATTGCACGAAAAATAGTGTGTATGCCATGGCCGCGAAGCTTTTTAACGACGTCAAGATTATCTTGCCTCGGTGATATTTGTTTTTTCGGTACATTAAAAAGGAATTTACCGGCCTAGGCACACAAATAACTAATTTTGGCGCCGTTATTAAGAGATATATCGAGTTTTTCAGATAATGAATGAATATATTTTTTATCGAATTCTCTAAATTTCATATTTTGGCAGATATCAGCAAAAAAAACTGATCTTTGGAGTATATTGAAAATCTGTTTCCAAAAAGGTTAAAGAGGCATTGTATTGGTTTGGTCAAAGTTAAAATACAGTCCCTTATAAGAATGCCATCTGGATTGGATGAAAATTTTAATAAACATGTTGAAAATATTTATAATACTTTTGAATGAATATTCATTCAGTAATATCCATATTTTTCACAAGTGACTTCCGCTAAACGAAACTTGGGTATTTTCTCGTTTCTTTCTGAACAAATTTTAAATAATAAAACATATGTATAGAATATATAATATTTTCTTTGCATGACAATCGAATAGAGTCCGGTATTAGGCGTATCCATTTTTCATTTCTCTCCAACGTAACAACAATTAAATATTTAATAAAAAGTTGCAGGAAGGTCAAAAACAAATGTATATATAACGGGGTGAATGGTACTGTATCTGTACTGTTTATCCCACAGATCTCAACATGAACACTTTGGTAAGAAAATTTATAAAAGTACATTTCCAAAAATTTATGTAAAACATTTTCTATGCATACCAAAAAAAAAACTGTCACTCTATTTATTAACTTCTTATATTTAATTCATTTTTGTTTATTTTTCAACAAATTTCTTTAAAAAACCTTTTTATGTGGACAATAGACATTATAACTGATTTTGAAAAACTGTAGAAAAAACAAAAATTGATGATTTTAAAAAACAATTCAAATCTTTTTAGTTCATACAATTATTTCAGTTATTCTTAGTAACTGCCTATTCTTCTAGAAATATTACAGTTCTTGGTAGAAACTCCTGCGGCATTCTGCATATACAATTTATTTATTTTAGGTCATTGCTCTCTTCGCCACTTTGGCCGTAGCTTCCGCTGCTCCCAGCTGGGGCTTAGGAGGATGGGGACATGGAGCTGTTCTAGCAGGCCCAGTAGCTCATGGAGCTGTTCTTGCAGGCCCTGTAGCTCATGGAGCTGTTGTTGCTGGACCCCATGCTGGAGGTGCTGCAGTTATTGGACCCGTAGCTGGACCTAGTGCTGTAGTTGGACCACGTGACGCTGGTGCTGCTGTTGTTGGACCCGTAGCCGGACCAAGTGCTGTTGTTGGACCTGTAAATCACGGTGCCATCATTACCCCAGCTGTTGCTGCCCCAGCTCTCGTAGCTGGTCCCGCTGTTGGTGAGTATAAGTTTTCATTATTATGTAGTTCTAGTTGATTATTATTTTTTTAAATTAATTAAACAATTTTTTTAGGACTCGGTCTTGGAGGATGGGGAGGTCATGGTGGATGGGGAAATGGTGGATGGGGAAATGGTGGATGGGGACATGGAGCCTGGGCTGGTCATTGGTAAATCCAAGCAATAAATAAATAAAAAATATGTAAATATTCCAGTGAGAGTTCAAAAGAGAAAAAAATAAATCATTCTGCTAATTTCTTTCTGTCATCACTATTTTTCTATCCATACCTTCTTCACTTTTTTGGACATGATAGGAATTATAATATAGTATGTATAATTTCTACTTTTTCAATATCTTTTTTCCTGTTGAAGATTTTACTGGAACTTTTTGCAAACCCGACCTGGATAAGTCTGAGAGGTTATTAGATTAGTTTAGCAATTTATTATGTATGTACTGCGGTTGTGAAATTTATTGTAAAATTGTATTTATCTGCAAGATTTGCTCAATAAAGAGTTTAAAAGTATTATGGTGTTTAAAAACAATTTCCTCTTTTCATTTTTTTAACCTAGAGGTCTAAAACTCCTTGACAGAACACCTGTTAAAACTAGTGTAGTCATACTTTAGCTTAAGCCTTCATGTGTTGTTACGTGGTTGTGGTCCTTGACTATCCGACATGATGATACTCCCAAACGCAAACGTTCCTATGGCGTGAATTTCCGCTTGAAAGATTCTTGGGGTTTTTCCCAAGCTTTTAAAGTGTTTCGTCCTCGCCCCTCAACATAATCTCCACCATATTTTCCCAATACACCGCCTCTCCCAGATTATTTTCCAACTTCTTCAAAACTCATTTTTCCAACATCTAAACACATGTCTCACATCATCCTCCACTTCACATCTCTCGCACACTCCAGTTTCTCTTTTCCCAATCTTGTGGAGGTAACAACTCTCGACCCATGCCCTGTGAGCACCTGTGTCAAGAAGTAGTTCACCTCCCCGAATTTCCGGTCCACCCAATTTCTCCTGCTCCTAATCGCCCTTTTTAGCGCGCCCTCATACTCATCCCACCTTCTCTCCATTTCCTCATCCATCCATTCCTGTACTTCATCTCTGGTCGCACACCTCCAGCGTTTCTGTCTGGCTCTAGCCATCAAGTCCAGAATAGGACCTTGACAGCACCGCTGCTGCCAGTCCACCCACTGTCCTGTACGCCTGCACCACCCTGAGGTGTTTATTGCTTAAGACCCAAACTTACTAATTGATGTTACAGGGGACATTGCAAATCTTAGAATTTTCACGAAACCATAACAATTTAAAACCTGGCTGCTGCTGACTGTAAAAACTTGTAAAATGGCAGCTGGCAAGCTAAAGACGTTTTTCCACTAAATAGAATTCCTCTGTTGGATGTTCATTCACATTTTGGTGTACAACAACAGAAAAATTAAATACACGGGATATTTTAAGGTGAATAAGAATAAAATTGAGGAGGCTAAACCAATTTTATTGACAAAAAATGAACAAACAGTTACATGAACACTAACAGAAACATTTTCAATGAACACATGTTCATTTTACTGATGAAAACATTATGAACAAGTGCCACAATTTCTGAAAATCTCTAAAAGTCCGTCCCAATGGAGTTGTTAGCACGGATCGGGGGCTCGGACCATAAAATAGTTGTTTATTACCTATTGTTGTTTGACCGACTACCAGGTGGCCTGGTCACAATTTCTTTCTTTTTTGAGTCCCGACCTCCGTTATTCGTTTATTATAGGAGCCGATACGCACAAAACAATGGTAAAATGAAACCTCACAGCAACAATGCATCGTGGGTATCAGTGCTGCCAGCATGAAACGTTTTTCCACCAAGCTCAAGCATGATTCGCACCACTTCTAGCGCATTATAGGCTAGGGTTTGACAACTAACTATTACAAGATTGGATGCGATCAAGACGGTTACACAGATCGTTTATCCATCAAAAACCGACGACATGCAACATTTTTCATCCAGGTATTGGACAATAGCCTTATTCTAATAGTTTTTCACAATAAACTGGATGGTATCTGTCTGTATCTGTAGAGTAGGGAGGGTGAGTGTAGGCTCACAGCACTTAGGCCACATGTGACCCATTGTACATCCTTCCGAGGAGTTGTCCTCCTAGGTCATCGTTCATCCTGTCCTTTCCAGGAAGGTGGACAGGTCACTAGGAGACATCTTCTTTATATCGGCAGGTGTAGGCCAAGACTCACCGAATACACACACTCTCTTATTGATGATAACTCCGGTCACTCGCATAAGACATACCTGACAGTTTCATCTTCCTGTTCATACATCCTGCATAGAGGTGTGTCCACTAGGCCCATAGTATGGAGGTATTTCCTTAGTTGACAGTGGTCAGTCAGAAATCCTACTGTTAAACGTAGGTTTTGCCTGGTCATCGCCAAATATTTCTTCGGCGCCAGCTTCCGAGGGTCGCCCAGGGAGAACCTGGCAAGAGTGCATCCTTTGATTCCATCCCATCTCTTATGGGATTAAGCATGAGTGTAACGTTTGGTTAGTTCCGCAATTGTCGAAGTCGTTAGGCCGTAGGTGTTACTGGGTCCTAAAATTTCTAGTCCAGCCGCTTCTCTGGCTAAAGAATCGGCAATGCGATTATCTTTACTCCTATCGTGCCCTTCAACCCACCTCAGGATAATACTGTTATCTGCCGATGCGTTAGCTAAATCTTGGTGGCACTCTAGTACTAGCCCCGATATAACACGTTGTCTGTTCAAGGCTAATAGGGCTTGTATACTATCAGTGCAGATTGTTATGTTTTTGCCATAAATTCCTTTTCTGGTTAAATCTTTTGTGGCAATTGAGATACCAGCCAGTTCTGTTTGAACCACGCTGGTATTGTTTCCCATTCCCCACTTAATCTTTAGGCTTCGTGCTCTCGAGTAAACTCCACATCCTGAGCCTTCTTCCATTTTTGAGCTATATGTATATATGCGTATTTCATTTGTAGCATCTGGCTCTGTGTTCTGTTATATTTGTATTTTGTAGGGTTTATTAAACACAAACCTGGGTTCACTTTCATCAATGGCTGCCTGCAGCAGAGGTAGGGCAGGGTGGTGAAAACCGGTCTAGATCGTCTGGA
>CAJUYI010006239.1:0-14102 GCA_910591695.1 Galerucella pusilla
AATTTCTTTAAATGAAGACAAGATATTTAAGCTTTCAAGCAAAAAATCCATCCTGATAATGAGGGGTAGAAATCTCAGGGTTGGTTGTTTTATCTTGACGTAGACTTGGAATAGTAATAAATTTTGGATATTTGACTAGATAGACTACAAACTACTTGGCGTAAAATCAAATGCATTTTAAATGTAAATAAGGGTGACCGACCAGGATTGGGTTGATTGAATGCCCTTTTTTTTTTATTAAATTCATGATTTAAGTCACATTAACTTTCGATTTCTACATGAAAACCATGATTTTTAAATAAATTAATTATCTTCTAATAAAAATAAACTTTTGCCAAATTCTGGGCCACTAGCTAACAAATTTTCAAGTAAATTCTCATAATATAATACTCATGATTATAATTTCCTAAATTAAAAAGAATCAACATAGTTTAAAATAATTTAAAATAAAATAACATATTTTGCTTTTATATTTAAACAACAAAACCGATTTTGGCAAACACAATATTGCAATTATTGCATCTAAACGCGAATATTAACTTTTGATATTTATTTAATTCCTTCCCCAATGTCACCTACATTTTAAAAGCAGAAGTTTTTATTACGAATTAAAAATAAATATATTATTGATGTGAATTAATTCAGAAAAAAATAAGTAAAAAACAAGTTTTAACTGAAAACAAATAAAACAAGTTTCTCAGCTAGTTTATGAATATTTTAAAATACACCAAGATCATGAAATAAAAATTAACTATATAAACATAGTTGAAAGGATAATTTCAATTCTCACGAAACAGTGCAATCATATTTATATCTTTCAGTAAGATTTGTTTTGTTTTGCCGGTATCTCGTAAGATAATAAATTTGATACAAACTTATCAACTCAATACCGTTAGATATATCGCATTATAACTAACTGTAGGTCGATGCAAAACACTAACAACCTTCCATTCTAACCTTAAATTAAACCGCAAAAGTCGGTATTAACACTTTTTCCTTTACCACTGTAGATATTTTCCCCAAAACACACTATTTTCCGGCACTGACACTACAGTCTTTCGTTTGACAGTCATGACACCTTAGTTTAATTCAACATATGCACATTCCGGCGATTTTGCCCACGTAGTAAAGTAAAACATGTTATTCTCCAAGCGGGTCGGAGTAAACTGGGCACCTGGTAAGGCGATAGCGCATGTGCGACTTTGTTACGTAATTACGGAGACTTTACGGTACGGTAAGATACCTTAGATGTGTCAGATATGCGCGTTCGACTGCCGGCTGATTTGGTTATTATTTTGATGATGGAATTTGTTATAGGCTGGAAAAATTAGTTGATTCGATCGAACAAAATGAATTTTTAATTAAACTTTACAAAGAACAAGCCCATTAGAATTACTAATTCGACAACGTAAATTCCTAAAGTCCACAGAAAAACTTCCTGATTGGGATAATTATGGTTATAACTAAAAATGTTCAAAATATGAAGACAGTTTAACCCCTTAATAGCCGAAAGCGCTTTGCAATTTTAAATAAAAAATTTTACACAGAATACAACAATGTTTTCTTGACTTTCTAGTCATGTGCACTCAGCTATAAAGATATTCTCCGTATATTGTATTCCCTTTGATAATAAATAAAAGAATTATTTGTATTTTAAAACTTGGTTGATTTTTGTAATTATTTGTGTTATCTAAAAATGTATTTATTAATTAATCTCCCAAGAGTAATAACTATTTATAACAAATCATAGGAATACATAAATATATATTCGATTATGATTATTGTTTTAATTCATGGCGCAGTTTTAAAGATTTAGTGGAAACTTCCAAAAAAACTAGATCCGGCACTAGAAATTGTTATTGTCCCCGAGTCAACAATGCAATTTGGTAAGAAATTCAGAGAATATTTTAAGCTGGCAACATCGCGGCCATACCGAGTTAAAGGTCCAAGGTCATTGACGACAGAGCTGAAAATCGTTTGATGTTTTACCGGGATTCGTATCTGTTCTCTTTATAATCTGTGGTTCCGGTCCGATAAATAAAGTCTCTGATTCCTCTTTTGCCAGAGTGTCGGCCTCCTTATTGTCCTCCACTCCTCGATGCGCCGTCACCCAGGTCAAAATGACCTCTAGGTATATGATGAAGGGTTGTTACCTCCCACTAAAATACTGTCACATTAATATTTTAAAAGAATCGATTCTAAATTACTGATAAGGACCGGATATTAATTTTGTATGTTTAAATCATGACCAAACATTGCCACTAATTCCACCAATTAAAGACACCTACGAGTTTCGTTTAAATTTTTTTATGGTTATATTATTATAGTATCCTTGTAAAAACCGTAAACATCCTTTGCAGCATCATCAACGATGTTTGGTTTGTCCATTTTTGGTTTATAATACAGGATGGTCCAAGTTAATCGGTTAGTTTCAAATTTGAAAAAAATTAGTTGTCCTTTGTTCATTTTTCTGTTATTTCTACAGGACCTTGGGAAAAATGCTTGAAGATAAATGATAAATATACTGATTTTATAAGTTTTTCGGAATTTTTTACCTTTTGACTTAGCGGGGTTTAGTTTTCAAATCTCTAAATCGCACAGAGCTTTAAACTATGGTACTATTGGTTTTAAAAAAATAATTACCAGGGATTAATTTTTTTAAACGTAACTTCCCAAGTAGCAATTTAAATTCTATAAGGTTTGTATATATCTTATAGGATACTAAAATTCTTATAACGGTCTATAAAACAATTAAATGATTCTTATACAACTAAAAAGGGCCCATTTTTATACAACTGTTTGGTTGTATAACAGTTCTATTAAAAGTTTATACAACTCTTATATGACTGTTTAATACACATTTAAACAACTCTTAATCGACTGTTTTATAATCATTTATACAGCTACTATAAAATGATTTAATAGTATGTCAAGTAGTCACATCTATAAAATGGGATGGAAGCGGCAATATGAAGGTCTTACAAAATTGTTGTATAATGCAATATATATTTTTTTATAATGCTGTTATTTCGAGCACAAACATTTTGTCATCTAGTATTTTTTAGTGAAGAATATCAGAACCAAATTATATTTCAACTTGAACGTGCATCATACATTTCATTAGTAGAAATGGAGACTCATGTCACAAATTTTGATGCAACGCAAATTTTACTGACAGATTATAGGTATATATTTGGCAAGAAAATGAAGCGCTTCAATTCTGGTTAAGTTTCAAGTAGATACTTAAAAAAAATAATAAAGCAGAATATCCTAAAATATTTTTTTTCATTATCTTAATAGTTTATCACTTCATATGGATATTTTTTCACAATATAATTCTCTAAATAATGATAAAGTTACATTTTTCAATATAGTTTCATGTTTCCAACTGAATTGCTCATAATGGCGGCGATAGCGGGACAAGAATTGCTTATTTAAACATGGCGATTTATAAAACAACAGTTTTATCCCAAAGAAATGCCTTAAACAATATTTTATTGTAAAATGGAACGGTATACGATAACTGTTTTATAACGAAGAATATTAAGGCACTACACAACTAAAAAGTGTGTTATAATGCAACCCAATTGAATGCTATACAATATTTATTATACAACATTATACAGCTTCAAAAAGACAAGCTTAAGTAACTATTTTATAATGTTGTAGCTGTTAGTTATATAGTATATTATAGAACTCTTATACAATAGGTATAAAATTCTTATAAAATGATATTTTTGATATTGTATAAACTTGCTTATAAGGTATTATATCATTTTAAAAGAAATGATCGCATAATGCGTTATAGCATGTATTGTAAAAGTCACTATAGAATCATTTAATACAAAAATTTTCATTAAAAAACAAAATTATCGCAACAAAAGGCTTAATAGAAATAAAAAGTCCTTAAAACAACGCTATTCGACTATTATACAACAATTCAGTCCTCTTAGAATTCCACTTTGCTAGTTGGGTTAATGATATTATTGATGAAAAAATGGATAGTACTCTATTATTTAACCAAAAAAAAGTTACAAATATTCAGATAGTCGTCGTAATTTGAATAATCACGATTTTTTTCCTGCTGAGTAGATGCTGATACCTTTTTTTCACTTATTCTAAATATTCTTCGATAATGAATTCAAAATCTCTTGCACAAACCAATTTATCTGATCTGGCACAATAAATTTCCATACCGACAACGGTTTTCTGTAACTGTAAATATTCTTGTCTTGAAAAATTTTCAAAGCACGTCCAAAACGAGAACTGGATTAAGAAGATACAATCCTCTAGTGACCAGTGAAGACCAGTTCTTCGAGTTCAAAACATCGAATTTTTAGAATACTGAACAGACGTGGGTTTAAGGAAATAAAGTGACTGAAATATTAGGATCAATGGCATCTGCTAAGAATTATAAAAAGTTAAAACAAGCTCCAGGTGAGTGTATTCACGTCAAATAAAGATAAGTCGTAACATAGCAACCTCAACAATTATAACATATATTTTATTTAATAATTATTTACAATACTATAATAAGAACCCCAAAAAAAGCTTTACGGTATTTTATTCAGTTTCTTCTATATTATTCATTGTGAAATTATATATTTATTTCATCTACTATTTAATAATTTAATAAAATTCTATTTTTAATCCATATAAAAACCATCTCAATAACCCTTGTGCGACAGCAATGATTTTTTTTTTGTGTTATGCAATACAACTGGCGCCATCTATTACTACATAGCGGCATCACTAATTTGCGTTCATTCATTTTTATGAAGAGCACTCGTTCATAAAAAACTGTTCTATATAAAACTGCTGAACAAAACCTTGAACTAGAAAATATAATTCAATTGGAAGTATCTACTCACACAACGAGCCGTTCAATTTTTTCTTATTTGTATTAATTTGCAACAGTGGCTTTAGATATCATTATTATACAGGGTGTAACAAAAAGGCAGGTCATAAATCATTCCCTATATTCTGGGGCTGAAAATAACTCGATCCAACCCAAGTTACCCCAGTACAAATAATGTGCATGCGAAAAAAGTTCAAATATTTCGACAGTTGTTCGACATATTATAATGGAAGTTGACAAGTGGAAAAGTGATTAGAGCATCTTAAAAAAAATTAAGGAATTATTGCACCCTGTTGAAATTCTATGGGAGTTGAGATCCCCTAAACCCCCCAAAATTTTTGTTTTTCTTGAATACACAGTCGGCACCGTTTTACTAACGAAAACCGAATATTCTGGAAAAGCAATGGCTTCTGACGATAGGTCTGTTCGTAGAGCAGTCACAAACGGTTGGAAACTGGACGACTCATGCGCAGAGTCTTTTTGTGGACGATTTTCATTCACTGCGCATGAGTCGTCCAGTTTCCAACCGTTTGTGACTGCTCTACGAACAGACCTGATATCTAATTGCAGCCTCAAGGATTCCTTCTTTTGCATGCGCATTTGTACTAGGGTAACTTGGGTTGGATCGAGTTATTTTTAGCCCCAGAATATGTGGTATGATTTACGACCTGCCGTTTTGTTACACCCTGTTTATCATAACATACAGTGGGTTCATAAAGTAACGCATGAATTCAATATTAGTTGAGCCCCCCCTCAGAAACAAATACCAGCGTGGTTCTAACAGAACTGGCTGGTATCTCAATTGCTAACGCTTCGGCAGATAACAATATTATCCTGAGGTGGGATATAGGGCACGTCATGAGTGAAGGTAATCTCATTGCTGATTCTTTAGCCAGGGAAACGGCTGGACTAAAAATTTTAGGGCCCAGTGATAGAGGATGTGTGAACAGGAAGATGAAACTGTCAGACATGTCTTATGCAAGTGTCCGAAGTTATCGTCAATAAGAGAGTGTGTGTTCGGTGAGTCTTGGCCTACAACTGACGATATAAAGGAGATGTCTCCTAGTAACCTGTCCACCTTCCTGGGAAGGACAGGATGGACGATGATCTAAGAGAGCAACCCTCAAACAGATATATTTTGATTTTAATTAACTATATTTTTGAAAGAATAATCTGTCATACACGGTGAACCTTTGAGTAACCCAGTTTGGTTTCCAATGTAATAATGATTGGTGTTGGCGATAGTATACAAGGTATGCACAAATAGCATCCGAATTGTGTACATATCTCTAAATTTACGGAAAGCAATATTTAAAGGAAATATAGGTATTTTTTATACATTAGGATAATGTAGACATGCACTTAATACAAATACTCGACGAAATATAATTTTGTGTGTATAAATATAACCCGGCTCTCGGCCGATTAGTTACGTCCGTAAATTGGTAAGCAAATAGTTGTGCGTGACCAAGGAAAGACCACGTTGAGGTTATTGTACTTTTCATCAGGTTCATTTCTGCCAAGAGCAACAGCATATTAATTGCAATTATCTTGTATGAATCAGATTATAAAATTAAATGTTTTTCAGTTGAATACACAGCGGTAAATGAAAAAGAGCCCTTTAATCGAAATAGCCATTGAATATGAATATTATTTCGATAATCATGGATGACGGATACGAAGTGAATTTTTTTTCCGAGTGGAGGAACTATGTAATTTTTACTATACAAATAGAATATTTTTTTTGTTAAAATTATACCACGGTTAGAGCAGCAAAAATCTATTTTTCCTATATATACATACAGGGTGGTCCTTAAGTAATTGTACATAGAAGTATAATCTTCACTTCAAAATATTGCGGTTTAAATCAACTAGCCTAAATAAAATGTTGATATGAAGAGAAATACCGGGTGTTAAACATGAAATTTTAATTTTAGTTTTTTATAATAACTTTAACACTTTTTGACTTTTTTCACAAAATTTTTAATTCGCTTTAAAAATGTCTAGTGTAATTTTAAATTGATACCTCTAGTTAGAAAAAATTCTCTAGCTCATGTATCATGATGGATACCTACAAATAACATTTACATGCTGTTCTCAAGATCTCTCTTACAGTCTTGAATAACCCGATCTAATTTTATCTCAAAAAAGACCTACGCAAGGGTTCTAAATCATAAATCCTCTCATTCCGAACTCTTCTTCATCTTAATGGTTTTACGAATCTCGGCTTCAAAGAGTATGAAGTGTTTATTACTCCTGCGCTATCGACTAGTGTTGTATATAAATTAGTGTTGAACATTAATATGTTATCAACATTAAAAGTTTAAGATTCGTACCTGCCAACGATGGAAATAGCTGTTGAATAATAATGTTGAGGACATTCTTCCTGTTTTCGTTTTTTTTTTGTAACGATCCAGAATAAAGGTAGATTCAATGCAATTTTTATATAAAGTGGTAGACAAAAAAAAAGAAATAATTTGTTTATCTACTTTATTTAGAGTTTCCTGCAAATAAAATATCTTTCATCTACGACCACCTTTAAAATTTGTCATTTATGAACCAAAAAAATGGTGTAAAATCATACATTATACATGCGTTGAAAAGCGTACGTAAATGAACAACGCTCCTTTTATATGGGACTTTCGGTATGTTTAGAAATTTGGTAGAATTTGGGGAGGAAGTAACTAATGATAATTAACTAAATAGAACAGTTTTAAAACGAAAAATGGAACTCTGAACGGCATGATACAAGCTCATTAAAATGAAAGAGATAAAAGTTTATTATTTAATTAGTATACAATATGAATATGCAAATTTAGATTAATGTTGTTTTCGAGTTTGTTTGCAAACAACTGTTTCTTTAAAAAAATTTTAATAAGCAATAAAAGATAAAGAATATCTTGAAAGTCGGCAAGGTTGTGAAATATTAAAACACTTTGAAGCGGGTCATCCAAATAGGGTTCAAAAACAAAATTTAACAATAAAGATTAGTTTACATCTTTTAATTTGCGGCGAGTTTTTGTTCATTTTAGGTTAATTATATATTATATTTATCGCAATTATAAACTTATCATCTACCAAGACTGCAATGTATACTTCATTCCAAGATATTTCGTTTTGACTTATGCCAACATGATTGATACAAGACCAAAACTTGTAGTCGTTAAACCAATAACAATAGGCACAGTAACGTACTCATTTCTTCGGAAATCAAAACCAAATGCAAAAGGATTTAATCCGAAGAAGGATATAATGTCCTATACCAAGAACAAGTGATACAAACCATAGATTGTATAAAAAAATCGGTTAATCAAAGACGAAACTGGAATTGTTTGTAGCCGAACAAGTTTGTGGAGAGCCACTACAACAAAGGAAAATTCAAAATAAAGACTCAATCAAATAATATAACAAGATTATTATGCGTTTTATATTAGTCGACGAGATGATGAGGCGACAGTCCAGAAATGTCATTTTGGGATTTTTCTGTAGAATTACAAAGTACGTGGTTTGTTCTTTCCACTGTCTTCTTTTTTTCCCTCTTCCCTTGGTTGTTATAATATTCAACCTCATTTATTATTTGCTACATATCGGCTTTCTAACGTTAATAA
Source organism: Galerucella pusilla (assembly GCA_910591695.1). Lineage (NCBI taxonomy): Eukaryota > Metazoa > Arthropoda > Insecta > Coleoptera > Chrysomelidae > Galerucella > Galerucella pusilla. The sequence continues at coordinate 8,467 of CAJUYI010006239.1, forward strand.
TTATAACTTCACAAAGTGATTAGGCGTCATGGTGTCCCTTTAAAAATATTGGGCCTATAAAAATCGTAAGCTATGAAAAAATATCTACCATTCTATTAGAAACACCTTACTTTATCGTCTTACATTATATTGGCACCTGTCGGAAATTACATCCTGTTACGAAGCCAAGTCATTCAGCATTGAACACCGACATACCTTGCTCATTTCCAACTAAATTGAGCCGTATTATGGTGCGTTTATAAGGTATTACTAGTACCTGCACTGCTGTATTATTTATAATAAAATAATTACGTTTTGTGTATGCTCCGTTGAATCCTTTACGTTTATTCGACTTCAAGTATTGAACAGGTTCAAGTTGTGTGGCGAATAATTATATTATGTAAAATGTAATTGTAAATAATAACTGTACATGTGCATACAGCGTGTGTAGATGAGGGACTAAATAGAATGTATTACTTTTTTTTAATCTTTAGAGCTTTTACAAATTTAAAATACCAAATTAATAAAATAATTGTTTTATAAATTTTCAAATCTAATACGTAGGTAACCTATGTTGAAAAAGCTTTAGCAAATAGCTTTCTGTATCTGTAATAGGGAGGGTGAGTGTAGGCTCACAGTCCTTATGCCACATGTGACCCATTGTACATCCTCCCGAGGAGTTGTCCTCCTAGGTCCTAGGTCCCAGTAAGGTGGACAGGTCTAGGTGACATCTCCTTTATATCGGCAGGTGTAGGTCAAGCCTCACCGAACACAAACTCTCTTATTGACGATAACTCCGGACACTTTTGTGGCAATTGAGATACTGGCCAGTTCTGTTTGAGCCACGCTGGTATTGTTTCCCATTCCCTACTTAGAGCCTCCGCACACGGGTCGATTGGCACTCGAAGCGAATCCGTCTCGAAGTCGAAGCGGAATGAACGTCACATACGAACTATGCGATGCAATCGGAGGTTAACCGTACACGGGGCGATTTTTATCTCTCAGTTCGCGTATGTCTCCCAACAAGTTCAGTCCTTTTTTATAATGAGTGGTTCAAGTGATGAAGAGGACGCTGTTATTTTTCGTATGTACCATCGGATAAAAAAAAGAAAACGGAGATTATGGATACATCCGTACATAGAGCGGAATTTTCATTGTCGGTTGTTTGTTGCTGCAAAAGAATTACAGGAAAGTGATAAAAAATTTTTAGCATTCTATAGAATTTCTAAAGAGTGTTACAAGTTACATGAAAAAGTAATTCAATCACTGGAGAAATTCCATTTTTTAATTAAATCCAAGTACTTACATCCATATTGCAAGCGAACACACTCGAACTTTCCCGTTCTCAGCAGCTCGCAGGGTTCGACTGACGATCGAGACGCAATATTTTTTTTCGAGCCAGATTACATGGCGGAAACGAGTGAAATTCAAGAACGAGCTTTTCCAAAAATGTTTTTACTAGTGAATCCCTATTTCTTGGAAATATATATTTTTGAGTATTAGAAGGGTATTTGTCATACGAGAGATATACATACAGATTCCACCAACCACGTCAAATTTAGTAGTTAAGGTGCGTTTGCGCAGTTGGTAGAGTATTGAGCTTATAACTCAGTCGTAGGTTCGAAACCCGGTTAGGACCTGGGTTTTTATGTTTTTGTTTTGGTTTTTTTATTTATTATTTTCTGATATTTTTATACATAGTTACACTTTGATCAACCGGGTTTGGGCCTGGGTTTTCTTGTTTTTTGTTTGTTTTCTATTTCTAATTTTCTGATATTCACATATTTATTTCAATATTGTTATGTTACTACTAAATTTGGCAACGTTGGAATATGTTTTTGTTGTTGTTGTTGTTGGAATATTTGTCATGTATTCGAAATACATATCAGATCATTAGGAAACCTAACCTAGTTGTTTTTTGGGGTAGGGGGTAGGTAAGGATTCAAAACATAAGTATTAAAAAACAACACAACAAAGAAGAAGAAGAAGAGCTGAGCGGTTGGATTGGGGTGCGTTCGTGATTTCTCATGTTCGGCGGTGGTGCGTTCACGAATTACACTCGCCCGCCCCGTCTAATTCACATAATCCAATCCAAGTACTCCAATACTCAACATCGCTCAGTTCAATTCACGAGAGTTCAGAAATATTCATCTTCAACAAAAATTTAGCAAAATTTAAAAACGAGCCAATTTTAATAAAGAGGAGTCAACGAGGAACTTTTAATTCAAACGAGCCAGATCTGGCTCGAACGAGCCACCTGTGGCAACACTGATTCGACTACCGATCGACCGCAAATCGACCCGTTGGTGGACCTACGTTACATTACCTACGAAGTGGAATGGAGGGAGAAACGTTTCGACTTCGAGACGCATCCACATCGAATGCCAAACGACCCGTGTGCGGAGGCTCTTAATCCTTAGGCTTAGTGCTTTGGACAAAACTCCACATCCTGAGCCTTCTTTCATTTTTGAGCCATCTGTAAATATATGCATAGCAAATAGCTAGTTCGAATACAAAATAATAGCTTGACAGCCTGTAAAAATTTGATGTTACATTACATCTAGCAAGGGCGTACTCTAAAATCATTAGGAGGGTTCTTGATTTGCAAAAATTTATTTCTATCATTTGCGCATCATACATTTTTTATAGGATATGAATTTTTTTGTAATAATTACTAAATTATGTGCGTATTATGACTTCTTGGTTAAGGAATAATTTATTTGAAAAATTTACAAGTGGATTGATTTGTTTATTTGCCATAGGCATACAATAACATTTTGGAAAGGGGTTCATATATTATTGACGGCAGTCCCCATGAATACCTATTCCTCTTTTTGTTCTTTTTCAATACCCTATGCAATTTAAAAAAATCATATATACGGGTGGTTCTGAAGTAGAAATTTCTAAAAATACAGGTAGACATGTAAGTCAGTTTACCTATGAAACACCTTGTATATATAATCGAAAGCAAGTTCGATTCTGTCACCTGGCTTCTGCTAATTAAAATTGAATGGAATATTTTAATTTTGTAATTAAATTTTTACAAGTGGTTCACACGTAAGGTGATGAAGTAATATCTATATATAAGTGTCAGTTTAGCGAAATATTTATGGAGATTATTCACTTCGCTGTTGATTTTATGATAATTGGATACTTTGTTGGTTTTAGTAAGTGCTATAGGTAGATTTCGACAAATTTTTACTCAATCAGTTTTTTGTGCGATGTGTAAATAAATGGTAAATAGGTTAGATCACTTCCTGAACGGTTCCAAGGTAGTTGATATTGCTTTTTCGACGGTTTTATAAATGGTGGTCTTGTGTATGGAAATTAAGATGAGAATATGTAAAAAATATACATGAAAAAACATGACACAACCTTTCTGAGCCTTTACAGTAGCAAATCTTCATAGCACTTTATCGATAGTGGTAATATTTAGCTCTAACTGTTTCGTGATAAGCTGCTGACAAAGATATATTTTGAATGAAACTTGAAATTTGAATACTTAAAACTCTTTGGATTTTTAAAAGCCACATCTTTGTAACTATTTGATTAATACTTTTTGGTGTTGAATGTGTAAGTAAGTTTTTATTAAATTTCCCGACGACAGGTTAGCTTAATCTATTCAATTGACAATTACAACGAGTTTTATAGTATCATTTGCTATATATAGCTATGCGCACATATTACTATTCACAACATAATAATATTAAGGCTATTTAGTTTTTCCACCAATGAAAGTGGCATACGTAAAAGATATTTCAATACTTACACAGTCTGATGCAGAGTATAATTAAAATTTAACTAAGAATAATATTCGAAATGTAACGACACTTATTTGCAATTATGTGATTTGAAAGACTAATTATTCTACCAACAATAAATTTTCCTAGAAAAACAATCAAATTATAATTATACTATTGTTTTTTTAATTGGATGGATATAAAAAATTAGACAAGAAATTTCAGAAAAACCATTTAATGAAAGGAGTGAAGTTATCAATTTTCGTGTACCAACCGATAAGAAATAAATACAAAACATCGAGGTGCGGATGCTGATAAAAAACAATAGGAAATAGTAATTAAAGAAAATTGTTTGAATCGTATCATTTCTTCCGTTTCTTTCCAATTAGTTTATCAAAAAAGATTCATACGACCTTTCTCAAACACAGGTTTTTTTGCAACCTAAATAATAACCCCAAGTAATTTTTGTCAATATCATTATCCAATGCCTTTGATTTCACTTTAATCGAATCTAAACAGCAATTTTCACCAGCAAGTATATGCATAGAACCTCATATAGGAGCAACAGTGAGCACAAAACACAAAAGAGAACAAAAGACTTCCCCTTCACGAAACAACCACCACTCTAGACTCGATTGGTCTCGATACGCCCTCCGGAGACAATGTCTCTCTGTTATTCTATTCTATTCTAACTTTCTCTCTTTCACTCACAGAATGGCAATACGGAACATAATTATTAGTACGAATTTCTACCATTCTTTCTTCTTGATTTTCATTCCATGTTTCATCATCGATTCATCGATTTCAACGCTAGGATAGGGTGTCCGACGAGTCTCGACGAACAACAAACACATGCGTTCGATATTCCCATAGAACTACGTGACTCAATGGATAAAGTAACTAATCGCCGAGGAACAATACTTACAGAAGCGCTAGAAAATCTCAGCTTCTTTGTATTAAACGGTAGATATAGCGATTATAAAGGTAACTATACATATATTGGACAATCTGGCAGTAGCGTCATCGATTTAATTTGGGCAAGCTTTAACAGTAAAGATAGTATTTCAAATTTTTTTATAAATGAAAAATTTCTATCAGATCATTTCAGTTGTGCACTAACACTATCAATAAACCCTGGGCTCACAAAAAATAGTATAAACAAAGAGAGTTTTAATAAATCACTAATTAAATGGGACCCTTTAAAAGCAAATTCTTATAAAAATATATTATCTCAATGTAATACAAATTTACAAATAAACTCTGTTGAGGACTTAGATAAACAAATAAATACAGCAATACGCTCTACAATAAAACTTCTAGGAATGGAAAAAAATAAAAAAATTAGAGTAAATAACACAAACAAATCTAAACCGTGGTATGATCAAACCTGCAGAGAAGCTAAACGAAAACTTTATAAATCTAAAAAAAAATTAATGGAAACCAAGTTCAATCAAAATGCAATTTCTAAATATAACAAGTTGAAAAAAGAGTATAAACTAGTACTAAAAAATAAAAAACAAGCCTATGAAAACAGTGTAAGAAGTAAACTTAATAATATCAACAATCCAACTGAATTCTGGAAACACATTAAGTCAAACAAATCAATAAACGATAGGAACGATATCGACATGAACACAATGGTAAATTATTATAAAAATTTCTATATACCACAACCAATCTTACGAACTCAATATATAGACGTTTTGCATCCTAGCTTAGATACACCTTTTTCTAACATTGAAATTTTGCAAGTATTGAACCAAATAAAAAATAACAAAGCTCCTGGGGAAGATAACATATCTAATGAGTTTTATAAGCATTTACCTGCGGACTGGATTGCTGCTCTTAAGGTTCTTTTTAATCAAATCTTTTCAACTGAGCAAATACCTCCCACGTGGACGAAAATAAAAATGATTC
>CAJUYI010006240.1:0-14100 GCA_910591695.1 Galerucella pusilla
TTAGTCCATCAAGTAGTACTTTTCTAACAAAGTGAAAATATTTAATTGATTGTGGAATGAAAAAACCTCAAACTAACTTGAGAATAGGAAAAAAAGGAAAGTTAACAACTATGAATGTTTTCTCATGAGAAAACCTTAAACATATAAAATAATGAAAACTTTTAAATTGTAGTAGAGAGTATGTTCAATTTAATGAAATTCATTTCTTAAAAATTAATTGAAGGGGGGGAGTTCTATTATGGCAAGATATTTTTTTAATGAAAATGTGGAAAACCCATCATGAAAAGGGGATGTAGAGAAGTTGTGGTGGTTTTATATTTACTTTTCGGAGAAAAGAAGCATGAAACTGAATAATTAATATGAAAATTGACGAAATTTTTGAAAAGGGAACCTTCTTCCAATTTCTTCTCTTGATTTAATAGGCATAAATTGGAACTTCTGGGCGATGCGAAAAAATATTTCACAATGGGAAACAAATTCTCATTAGTTGGTGTGAATTTTATCAACAGTAAAAAACACAAAATAAAAAGCGTGAACAATAACATGTTCAAGCTTAATAATTTTCATTAACAAATTATAAAAATATGTAATTATATAATTTTATAATTTGTCATATTTAGAAACATTTGAAATATAGCTCGATAATGATTTTTTTTTAGAACAGTCAATTCCCGAATAATTTGAAAAATGTTCATTTTATCCAGTTTACATCAACCACAACAACTTTCAATGTATGAAAAACCACCCTCCACCCATAAATGATTTGATTTGATGACAATCACAAGCATCTATTAGGTAAGAAAGAAACTTGTTCAGCAATTTCAATTTTTATTGAAACCAATTTGTTGTTAACAAATTTCAACTCCATTTATCTTTTTCAATTAAATAAGAATCACAAAAAAAATAAAAAAAGGTAGAACGTGTCGCGGGACACACGGTAGGAACTTTAGTTCCCTTTAAGCAAACATTTTTTGAGTCAATAAATAAATACACATATTAATATAAGAATTGATTTTACTCTGGATGAAACTTCATTTAACAAAAATATACAGTAGTATTAATTATAAATAAAAATGAAAATCTTATCATTAAGTTGATTGAGACAATAGTTATTTATGATACAAGTGCTTGAAGTTATACTTTTGCGCACGAGTTGCGGAAATGCCAGAATATTATATGAAATAACCCTTACAAATTAACAACAGTTACTTAAAACAGAATAAAATGGGTATTTAAGGGGACCTCGGATTTTATAAAATTATGTAATACATCTGACGTTATAGATAAACAATTTGCATATTCCTCGGTGGTCGAGCAGTAAGCAAACCAGACTCTCACGCGATAGACCCGGGTTCCATTCCCCGTGAAGAGGTTTTTTTTTTAAATTGTTAATTTAATTTTCAAATAATTATTCTGCTTGATATTAATAGCGACAACAGGTAGACGTTTAAAATATTTAGCAGAATACTCATTATTATAGATAATGGTACGGTACCCTTCATGAGGGAGTCCGACTGGCAACATCTACCTATAACAGCATCGTATATTTAGAAAGAGAAACCGTAGCATTATACAAATTGGACATTCAAGAACTGTACGTTTACCACAAAAAAATTAGTGGAAACATAAAATTGAATTGTTAAATTTTTAAAGAAATTTTTATTTTCTAGATTTGTTCTTAAGTGGGTCGTAGAAAAAATATGCTGTTCAACTCGTGTGGATAATCCATATCGCACGAGGACGATCGTTCAAGTAACCAGTAAACACAACCTACCGTCCTGACAACCGATGCTGTAAATAAACAAAAAAGATCAATCGCGCAAAAAAAATTATGGAAATGATAGTAAAAATTTATCCGAACAAATTCAAGTAGATCACCAGCACTGCGAATACCAGCTTTGCATAGAATTTTAATATAGCATCGGTGGTTCATTGGTAGAATGCTCTCCTTCCACCCGGGCGGCCCGGGTTCGATTCCCGGCCAGAGCATATCAATCGCTGCTTCGTAAACGAGAGAGAGACTCAGGAGAGAGCACACGCACGCAAGTAAGGCACATAACGAAGCAACGTAATATAACGTAATGTAACGGTCAGATCTTTTGCGTCGCGACCCCGGGTCGCTCAAACCCAACCTGACGTAAAAAACTAAAATTCCAAAAGTTCCAATAAAATACTGAGATTTTGTTTCATATTTTTCAAAAGAAAGATAAAAACTTCTCAACGATTCTATGAAAGAAGCATCCCAGGCACACTTTTTAAATAACAAAAATATTCATGAAATAATAACAAAGTTTCTTAACCACAAGAAAAAAGAGTGGGAAAATTTTGGAAGCTGCTTCAAACCTTAATTCATTTCTAGCTAACACTGAAGTTTGGGAAGTAATTTCCTCCCATCTAATTTTTGCAGTTTTTCACCCCATAGTACGGAAAAAAATTTAATTTTTCGAATTCAAACTATTATTACCACAAATGCTTCTATTTTTGATATTTTTCACAACACAATCCTGTATCTTTAGAGTGAGTAGGGAGGGTGAGTGTAGGTTCACAGCACTTAGGCCAAATGTGACCCATTGTTCATCCTCCCGAGAAGTTGTCCTCCTAGGTCATTGTCCATCCGGTCCTTCCCAGGAAGATGGACAAGTCACTAGAAGACACATCTCCCTTATATCGGCAGGTGTAGGCCAAGACTCACAGAACACACACATGCCTGACAGCTTCATCTTCCTGTTCACACATCCTGCAGATTAGAGGTGTGTCCACTAGCCCCATAGTATGGATCCTACCTCTATCCTACCTTCAGGCTAATCGCATTTTTTTGACCTAAAACAAGCGTTAAAATCTGTAAAACATAAAAATAATAGAACATAATATTGTTTTATAATAAAAGTGGAGGGAAAAGTTAAAATTCATTTTGGCTTTTGTCAATATCAATTTAACATAAATCTTAAGGATGTAGACTTGTCCATGAAACTGTAAATTATTATATCACCTATATCACAGGATATATATGTCAGTTGAAACAGAAACTAAATCTCATAAATTTTCAACGATTTAGCAACATTTTTTGATCATCTGAATTTTATTTTAAGGTGTATGACACACATAATTAGAAAAAAAAATTGTATCAATCTCCAAAATTATCCAATTTATTAATTTTGTTGTCGATCTAATATGAGGTATTTTAAAAAATGATAATGTGGGGCTTAAAAACATTTTATTTTTTTTTGGTCTACATAAACGATATCTATTTGTAGATTAGGAATATGTCAAATATAAACTCGCAACAGTATTTAAAAATCATAGCTCAATAAATATATTGTTAAGAATAATTAATAAAATGTATTCTCATTATCTAAATAATTTTTATAATCACCCTGTACAACAAGAGCAATACAGTTAAAATAAAAATTCCTCTCTAGGCGACTACTAAGTAATTTGTCATTACTCCTAGCGCCAATGAAAGTCGAGTAAACACAGACTCGTCAGGGTTTTTTATCCTCAGTAAAAACACACAACTATTTACGATACATTAACAAAGACGATTTTTAAGGTATTTGGTGTTAGTGTAGAACAGTGAACATGCATATTTTTGATGAATCAGGTAATATTTATCGAATTTCACAATATTTTAGCTTCTGTATATATTATATTGTTATATGATTTTAATGAGGAGATGAGATTTGATACTTTTCTACGTATATAAACAAATTAAAAGAAAGTAAAAGGTATTTAACTAGCTCTTCGCGAATAACTCTGAAACTGTAAAAGATAATCGAAATTATGAGAACATTTGCTTCGACGAGAAAATTTTAAAAGGAGCTTTTAAAAGTAAAAATGAAATTTCAGTACAGACTTCATTGTTTATAACAAACTGTTGTTAATAATTATTGGAATTGTTGGAAAATTTCCTTTGTTTCTTCATAGAGGCTTGTTTTTTGATGAAAGCTTGTAATTTCAAAACAATTTTGGAATCTTCCACCTTTTAACAGCTTAAAAAACAAGAATTAACTCGTTTTGAAATTTCTGAACTAGATTATACAGGGTGTCCCATGACGATTAAGACAAGTAATATATAAGAATTGGGCAGTAGTAGATAATTATAATTTTGGGGGTGTAAATAAGAGCAAATGTTGCATCTTTTCTTGTTATTGTGTTACCCAATGAGTAATTTGTTTTTGGTCACGTGACGTCGCATTCGGAATTATTATTGGGACAACCTGTATATTTGTGCCTTTCTGTGTTCCTCCTGATAAAGCAATTCCAACTTACTTGCACACTTGGGGAATAAAGTGATTAATTCAAGAGTTACAGGTACTTAAAGGATTTTAGGTTAAGAAATTCATAATTATCGGCAATCTTACATTCCGTACGTAATGATTAAGACAAACCAATATTATAATTTTTGATAATACTTGAAAGTTAATAATGGAACGACCTGTATATCATGGAGTAAAATTACATAAAATTGTGTTTTTTTCCACAAAAACTTGTTTACCTATCAAATATCGATTGAAAAGTAGCATAGCAAATTTATAAAAAAGACTGCCTATTGTCAAGTTTGCCATAATAATGACATAAGTGCCAATGGGACAATATTGGTTTGTCTTAATCATAACGTACGAATGTGAGATTGCCGAAAATTACAGGGGACTCAATTATGAATTTTTCAACTTACAATCCTTTAAGTACCTGTAGCTCTTGAATTAATCACTTTAAACCTCAAAGTGTGATAGTGAGTTGGAATTGTTTCATCGGGAGGAACAAAGAAAGGCAGAATATACAGGTTGTCCCATTAATAATTTTTAATGCGACGTCACGTGACCAAAAACAAATAACCTCATTGGGTACTACAATAACAAGAAAAGATGCAACATTTGCTCTAATTTACACCCACAAAATTATAATTATCTACTATTACCCAGTTCTGATATATTATTACTTGTCTCAATCGTCGTGGGACACCCTGTAGGCGGAAGGTAGTTTTTCAAACATCGAAAATTATTGTCGTTGATAATGACTGAATAAAAAAAATATGTTTTTTTTAAATTTAAGGATATTCTATCGTAAAAAAAACATTATCGTAGACGTTTAGGTGAGTGTTGACATAATTCAAGAAATCAGATGTTGCTTTTTATTTCAGTTATGTCATACACTTAATAAATTCAACTGTTCATCGTTTTTCTTAAAAAAATAAACTTGATATCTCACTTTATAATCGAGAGTCTCGTAAAATAATTTTTCATCAATCTATTTATTTACATCAATCTATTAAATGAATATTGATACATGTCAAATTGAATTCAAATTTCATCTCTACTTTTGTTATCAAACAATATTGAACTCTGTCCCTTTTTTACAGATTTAAACGCTCGTTTTGGGTCAAAAATAAGCGATTTGCCTGAAGGTAGGTGAATGTTGTGACGAATAACAAAAAAAGAAGTATTTGTGAAAATAATTAAGGGCTTAGACTTTACAAAAATTATATTGATTAAATTTACTTTATCTACTTCAGTGTAAGCTAGAAATGAATAACTATTCAAAGCCGTTTTCAAAATTTGTATACTCGTTTTCCTTGAGGATATATAACTTATTTTTCCAATTATATAAATTTTCTCCTTTTATAAATATATTTTCTATTTTTTGTATCCAAAAAGTATGCCTGAATTGTAGTTGCTATTTACCTTTTCTCGTATACCTAGTTTGTTTCTCTTTTAATAATTTTATGAACATATCAAATATAGGAAACATCCGGCAAGAGAATGTTTTTGTGTGGATTTTGTTTGTGTTTCTTTTTTTTCCAGTTGAGTTATTCAACGTAGTATTTTGTGAGCAAATCGGTGAATCAATTGAGTAGTCAACACAGTTTGAATTATTAATTTTGAAATTGCTCCAGGTATTTGGTTTTTTCACAACTCATCTTAGATTCTGAAATATTTCATATCTGCAACAATACCAAAAAAACTGTAATAGCTGTAGATTATTAAAAAGAAAAAGTTCATTTTCTCAAGAATCAGATTTAAAAATATCGAAGTTCCAAATTTTTCCATTATTAACCTATATTAAAACATTTATCAGCATATTATTATTTTTGAAATATAGACACCCACAGTTAAACAGAATCTACAAGAAAACTGAAAAGTAACAACGATCGAAGAGAACAACAGTAATTTTGGGTGTTTCCAACTCTTAACATTTTGCAAATTCTAAAACTTTTATATTATTATATACATATTACTTTTCAATAGATAATGGTGTATACTGCTACATCATAAATTTTATTTTTTATCAACTGATAGTTTTTATTGTGGTTACAAAAATTTCCATATTTACGTATGCCTGTATTATGATAATAGGAAATATGTGATCACATACTTTTCCTTAGGTACAATGAGAACTTGTAGTTTTTGGAAGTATTTTTGAAAGTTAACATTTACAAATTTATTTTTATGTTTTCAATCCTACTCAACTTGTCCAGGCAAGTTTTTTATTTCACTGTCAGTATCATAGGGAAACTTATGTGATGTATGTAATTGACCAGAGAAAGATGTGGTGGCAAATCGCTGGTCGGTTTATGGAAATGGTTCGATTATTTCGGTTTTTAGTGCTTCAAAAATACTGGTCAATGGAAACAAGGTGCAGTTTGGATAGTACTAAGATCAATTTCACTCCTAGAGCTTGAAAATGTAAGTGTCGCTTCCACTTTTCGAATAATTGTAGACGTTGTCCCTCCATATCTTACTCCAGAAATGAAGTCTACTTCACTTCTCCATTAGAACAACATGAGGTACCTAGTAATCTTTTATACGGGATATTTTAAATGTTATGATTAATTTTACCTCAAAATCGTAACCAATTCAACGCCCTGTATAGTTGGATAGGAGAGTAATTCTGATAATCTATTCAAGCCCGAGATTTTTGAAGATAAATGATTTTACAAATTCATAAATCAAATACATGGTTAGACAAAACTCAAGTATACCTACATTATTTTCTCAGTTATTTTAAATGGATCACCCTATATTTTATATAATTCAGGAAAATTACTATCTTATGATATTCAGCTGTTCAGCAATTTTTATTTTTCCATGTACAGTATCAATAAGGTATGTAATATTTCACCAGAGAAAGTAGTGGAAATGGTGTTGTTTTTTTGCATGCTGCTTCCTATTTCCTCATAAAAATAATTTTGTCCACGACCACCTAATAATAAGTCAATATTTTAAAAAAAGGTATATGGTACCCATATATCAACTGTCGTGAATTATGGTTCATAATACAATGTAGTGTATTATGGTTCATAATTCCCGACTAGAGATGGAGGTACAATATGAAATAAACTATTAAATCTGTGTATTTTGTTCAGGAAATTTGTTTCTGACATATATCGTATCTATAAAATATTGTAATTTTTAGTATTGATACTTTTCATAACGATATTTTCTAATATTAAGTATTTCAAAACAATATATTTATAACGGTACGTTGTATTGATACTTTCTACAGTATCGCCCATCTCTATATATGTTAAATTATTTGAAGTAGCTGCCACAACATTTTGAGGTTAGTAATAAGCCAAATCGCTACTGACTTTTATTTATTAATAAATAAATTAAGTGTCGTGGACAAAGTATAGTATTCTACTCGCAATTTATGGCCATAATTCACTTGGGTGACTTGCGCCCATCGTGAATTATGGCTATCATAAATTGCTCGTTTAATAATATACTATTATCTAATTCCGCTATTAAATGTGACACTTTAAGTCACTCCTTGACGTTAGGTAACGTCACATTTTTCATAACCTTCATTTATCAGTTATGAAAAGTAGTTATGTAAAAAGTTCACTTGCGTGAATCACCCTGTACATTTAAATTTATGTTCACATAACGCACAACTCAATTCAAAAGTTGACGAGTCTCGGCATTTTTTATAATTTTCTAAAATAATGACATAAGTAAAGAATTTTATTCCATAAGTGGTTTCCACACTGTAGAAGAGCGATTTGAAAAATGAAAAAAAAAATGGATGTCAGGACCGGCCAAAATTTTCCAGAATGTGTATACTTTCTGGTCGGTCTTAAAAAAATGTATATGTTTGGAAATTTTTTTTTGTATTTATTTTCGTTAAATTCAATGGTGGAGTTTGCCTAACTAACCATTTAAGTCATAAATACTCTTGTCTTAGGAACTATAACCCATCCTTGGTAATAATTCCGTGTCTTTTACGAAAATAATACCTTTATCGTAAGAACATACAAAATAGAGTGAATTTATAAGGTCAATAATACGAATGATTTACTTAGAGTAATACCTATAACGTAACAGTAACAATTAAAGTTATTTTTACGAAAACATTCCTCTTAGAATCACTTATACATTATTTTTACTCATAAGTAAAATTTTGGCGGTAATAATCACCATTAGTTTCACGTAAATATTACCTATAAGTTATTTTCACTTATACGTAAAATTGCTGTGGTTATAATTACTTTCCCAATTTTTCTTTACAGCCGATCATAGAGATAGTAATAAGGAAGGAGACGACATCCAGTGTTAGGCTCCATATGTACATGTGGAATCAGTGGGCGTGGCTAAGTATGGTACGCAAAGTATTTATGCACAGAACCGGATTTGATATTTTTCGATATATGAATTTTTAGTATTGATAATCGATGTGATGCAGTGAATTCTTTTTAATATTGATTGGTTCAGTTATAACGTAAGTTTTCAAGCCTCATGGCGACGTGATTTTGTCATATACCAAATGCAACGTTTTAATTAGCACCAAAATATTCATTTTTGCCTATTTAATTCTCTTTTTGTGACTGGACTACAGGTAGGCAGGTATAAAAAACAATGGAGAAATAAATTAATCTATTTAAGGAAAAATAGTATATTACGTAACGTGTGCGGAAAGTGACATTTTTCACACGAGTGGGAAGTATTGTCTCACGAGCGCAGCCGAGTGAGACAATCCCACGAGTGTGAAAAATCACTTTCGCACAAGTTATGTACACTATTTTTCCTACGACCACGCGATATACTTTTACCAAATTAGGCATGTATAATCTTGCTTTTTTATGTAGATGTGAGAGGTTTTACATATGTGTATTTGTAAATACTTTATATGGTTTTGATTACTTACCTTTGAAATTGGCCCAGAAAATTGTGATTTTTATGCAATGGAAAAAAGTATCTTTATAAAAAAGTTAGAATTAATATTTAACTTGTTGCCTACCTGTTGGAGATTGAAAGTATTAACTAGCTATTTTAAGGATTCATTGTTCAAATAATTGAAAACGGATATTTATTGTTTTAATAACATGAAAGTCCAATAAATGTCGATATAAACACATTTTATTTTGGAGAATAAATAAACTGTTGTGTATATTTTTTTAGCGCTTATTAGTATCTTAGACAAGAACCATAAGCTACAACAGTGGGATGGCCGAGCGGTCTAGGCATCCGTGGGCTCGATTTTTGACAAGCAGTAGGGTGGTTCGAGTCCGGGCTCGGTATTTTATTTTTTTTATTTTATTTTAAATGAAATAAATAGATTATATTATATTATTATATGGACAAATCAACTTAGGAAATAAGCATTTCACATATACAAATTAATTTGCGGAGTAAAAAGACTAGCATTTCAACATTCAATTTGACAGCTTTTTTATCCGCACACGTACGGATAAGATTTTTTTCCGTACGCGTATGAATAAAGGTCACTTTCCATAGAACTAGTCAGTGCGATATATGTCACTTTCCTATGTGGTCGTAGGAAAACATATTTTCAACTTCATCTGCAAGTGAATAATAGGTACGATGCACGAAATATTTACTGCCCCCTGAATAACACAAGTTTGTTTTGCTGATGTCTAATACTATCTGTCTGACCTTTTTTACTAAAATAAAACATTATTTTTTGGCGACAGCTTTTATCAGTAAAGTTCTATGGTTATCTAAAACTGATTGTAAATTGTAAATTAAACTACAATAGTCTAAAACTATTACTGAATAACAGACTCATATGTTGGAAATATTTGTAATACACCCCTGCATATTATTTATATCTTACCTGTGGTACGTTATTCCCGAAGATTTATTAGTATCCACGCCGTCTTAGCCAATCAATTAATACAAAAGTATCTTCAAAAATGTAATTTACAACACCAATGACACTTAGAAATAACTTTGACATTAGCGTGGCACGAAAATGGCTGACCGAGTACGCTTTAGAACACGTGACTTCGTCTCTTCCCTTTATCCCTTTATTACTATCTCTATGCAGCCGATTCACTGTTAAGTTGCCAATGCTTGTGTTTATGACGTAAATGTTTCAACAGTTCATTACTGATAGGTTTGTGACTTTTTGGTCAGATTATTGGTATTTTGTTGGAAATCGTTACTTCAAAAATTACTTTTTGGGTTTTTTACCTAAATGAGACATATTCAAAAAAACTACAAAGTCACAATTACCGAATAAATTAACCATGAAGTGAATTTAACTAAGGGTCGTTATTATTTTGGACGCCATAATGATCACTTTCAATTTTGTGTAATTCAAAATTATTGTCGAAATTATACTTCGACCTACTTTTAAGCTCAGAACATTGTTGATATATCATTTTTATGACTAAACTAAATGTAAAAAAAGCCTTTTATACATTTTATCGATTTGAAATTAATTTCTAGACCGCATTACGCTTAACATTTTCATAGAAAAACTGAATGATAAATTAAGAGCTAAAAGTAGCCATATTATCAGTAAAGTATGCCCGGTTTATGTTTTCGAAGCTAGGGACCTCTGAATTGAGCGTGTTTTACTTTGTATTATTTACCAATTTTATATTATTGTGATTATGTAGAGCAAGCCACCATAGTTTGGGAGTTTATATCAAAACTATAAAAGATAAAGAAATAAAATGTTGTTCCACGTATCGCCGAGGAGGATAGAAAATATGTTGTCAGAATTACTACTTTATTACGTTATCACGACGTCGTTGTAACGGTATTATTACGTCTTTGTCCGTCACTGCAACGTTTTCACGATGTTGTAGTTACCACAAATGTGTTCCCCATTTTGGTAGTGGTTACGTGTTAACGACGTATTAAGAAATGTAACAACGACTAGTAAAAATGACTTGAAGGTTGACTAGATAGTCAGTTTTACGGTTTTACGACTTAAAATGTTAGTTGGGTGTTCTTCGATTTTTTCAAAAATTTAAGCAAAACGTCATAAACTCAAAAAATTTCCAATATTTAAATTTGAAATCCTTTTTCATAGTTTGTAACTATAAAAGCTACCATCTAGGTACCAAGTTTTTGTTAAAATCGAAGAATTTTTGCCGAAACTACATATAAAATTAAAAAAAAAGAAATTTTTCGCGTTTTTCGAGCTAATTTTGAGGTTTGTGAAAAAGTCGCTCTCACAAAAGTTGTAGATCTTTTTAAGATCTTTCCACCCTTCAAATTCTCCCTCCCAGTTTTAAGCCATTGCATTTATTTTCCACCTGTTTATAATAACCTCTTCCACAATTTTCACCTACCAAACTTTAAATAACAATTTTTTTCCACCAATCAAGGAGCTATTTCCCTTACTGTACCTATGTATTCGATTGAGTTGAACTAGCATTGGTTAAGTTCAATATTTAAAAAGTTTCTGCATCGACAAATAGACAACACAGTAATATATAATATTTTTTTTGTTTCAGGTAAGCTGATACCATATTGACTTACAGTATTGTTTGACAGTGAGTAAGAATCTATTTTATTACATATATTGATAAACACAATCAATTTATAAAATTTTCATTCCCAAACCTTATACAGTTCGTTATTGTTGTTGAAACGAACTAATAAATAGGGAATAATTCTTGATAACGGTAACTGGAACGCTACCGAAACCTTGGAATAATAATACAAAAAATATTGGGGTTCAGTTTTCTGATGAATTAATGAAAAAAGAATAATAACAAGGAACATACAAAAGAATTATTTCCAAACATCTCTATAAATATATTACAATATTTTCTTTCATCGCTATAACGATTTTCATTTTGTGGGTGCCCTGGAGAATTATTTCCACTTACCCTAACATGATTGATTATTTGGATTCACCTCTTAGTACGTATCATCACATGACTTGCACCAACATTTCATCCTTCTATCATTGAACATACTATAGGACAACTATACTGACAACATACTTTCTTCACAACCAACATCTAAATCGATTCTCTTATTCCAAAACAAGGTTAGAAATACACAATGCAAAGACCATTGATTTCAATAACAGTGCCGTGCTGTATTAGGATTTTATTCCATTGAAATTCTACTTTAGTCAATATTTCAGGATTGTACCAGGTGGCCAACTAAGGACAGCCGTTGGCCATATTTTAGGTTTTGGAGGAAAAAATTTGTAACAAAAGTGGCCTCAAGAAACGCCTGGATATTATTTTCAGAACTGTAGGTCCACCGCTAGAGGGCGTATTTGACAGTTAAAATTATAAAATGCAACATGTTTCAAAATTTACTCCATTAAGGAGAATATTAAATATTATAATCAGATTCCTCCACAAATTCTGCATATTTTTGAAACCACAAGTTTAAGGCTATCTCTTCAAATAAGGGGGCGGGGGAGAGTGGGCACCTTGTTAGGTACGAAAAAACGCCTGTAATTCCGGTTCGCTGGCTGGTTCGCGTTAACAGAAATTATTAAATTTAGCTTGAATGAAAAGATCTAGCATTGGTCTGCAGTAATTTAAACTGTTAGCATACCAATGTTGCCACTAGATTACCACCAGATTACCTAAATTGCTAGCTGTCGCTACTAACAATGAGAATGAATTTTAAAATAATGTGATAAATCGAACAATTGAATCCTTTCATAAATAACTGGGTACGTAGCCTAGATGTTCAAAATGACGTCCATCATTTTCAATGCATAAAACGAATTGCTGACGGGTAGAGAAAACAGCAGCTTCAATGTCGTGTATCATATGTGAGAGCCAGTTGCAAAAATCCAATCTGGTATCGATGTCTATAGCATTCAAACTTTGGTGTAGGACCATGTGATATGGGTACAATCTGAAATAGTATAATTATATCAATAATACACATTGAAGGCCTTCGTTGTTAGTAAACGAAGAATGAATTTAACTCTTATAATGTTATTACGAATTTTTTTCGCCAGGCCTCTCAATATTTTTATTATTGGAACTTTTTAACTTTATTTCGCCTCATCTGTATTTGTTGTTGCTGGGCAAATATCGGTTTTTATTGATATTCCATGCTTTTGATTCACTAACACATCGCTTGAAAATACATATAACATTCTTACATAATTGAAAAAATGTAGCACAACTTACTTCACTAGTGTTCTAGACGTTGAAAGATCAATTCCGCCATTTAACTGTTTCTTACGATATCTCAGGATATGAAAGAGATACCGCCATGCGGTTTGCAGTATTTTATCACTAATTTAGTCTATTTTTTTAAGGCTTACTTCAATTTGTATGCTTCCATTTAAAAATGTTACGAGAAAAACAGCGTCCCCTAGCATTTATGTTATCGATTAGATTGCTTCATATTCACAAATTTTCGATTTTTCAACAAAATCTCTTTCAAACAACATCAAGTTTATTAAAATCGGTCAAGCGGAACCGGAATTACAGGCGTTTCTTCGTAACAAGGTTCCTACTCTGCCCCACCCCTTATTTGAAGAGATGGACTTAAGCTTGTCATATTAAAAAAATGCAGAATTTGTCGAGAAATCTGATTATAATATTTAATATGCTCCCTAATGGAGTAATTTTGAAAAAATTTGCATTTTAAAATTTTATCTGTCAAATACGCCCTCTAGCGGTGGACCCACAATTCTGGAAATAATTTCCAGGCGTTTCTCGGGGTCACTTTTATCATAATTTTTTTTTTCCTGAGATATGGCCGACGGCCGTTCTTAGTTGGCCACCCGGTACATAGAATA
Organism: Galerucella pusilla; assembly: GCA_910591695.1. NCBI lineage: Eukaryota > Metazoa > Arthropoda > Insecta > Coleoptera > Chrysomelidae > Galerucella > Galerucella pusilla. The sequence goes on from CAJUYI010006240.1 coordinate 13,984, forward strand.
TACAGTGCTTTTCAGATAAAAGTATCCACCTTCAATAACTTTTGTAATACTGGTATTTAGAAAAAATCCAAAAAACACGTCAATTTATGTTGGAAGGGGCAAGCATTATGGCCTATT
>CAJUYI010006241.1:0-14098 GCA_910591695.1 Galerucella pusilla
GTTTTTATTCCTGTGAGATGACACACCAAGTGACCAGCAACACCACCCAGTCAGAGGCCCTTCCACACTTCTAATGCACCAAGTATCCATAGTAGGATACATACATTACAGTTTGCAATAATGAGAAAAATGCCAGTTGAACTTAGTATTACAGATCAAATTGAAATTGTTCTAATAGTTGGAGAAAATTATAAAAAATGTAGGGAAGCAGCAGAGATCTTCAATAATAAACGACCTAATAAAAAAATACATTTCACAAAGGTCAAGGTGAAGGTCATATAATAATCTTTTTGGTGTGCGTAATTCATTGTTAATGTCCTTCTAATACATAGCTTTGGAAGCAATGGAAAAATGGCAGCTCTGTGATTAATCCCAATATCACAATAATGGATTGTTTAAATGTTTTACTTGACTTAAAAAAATTGATTAGTTGATGTTTAGATTACGTTCTAGCGCGACCTATCAATGGGGAGGAATAACACCACTAAAAACGCAGCTTTCGTAGCGAAAATGTGTCTTTTTCTAATGTCCCACTGCCAATTCTCGTCAGGTCTGTACTTTGTTGTTTACGGTCGATTATCATTTATGGAAAGTGAATATTAATCTTATTGGTATATTTATTTGAATAATACAAAAATATGCTTAGATGCATTGAAAAACATCAGCATTTTAGAGGTTCTCTAGTTTTTTCAGTTAGAAAAAGAAGCGGGTGATTATTAATTTCAAGGCCTTTTCGAATTTGGCTAAATACGATCCTGATGATTCCAATCATCAAATTTAAGGCAAATGAGATATACGACATACCCAAAACACGGATATACGTCACAAACGATGACGCACACCAAGAAGACTATTGAATGTACTATATTCTAATTCAGAACACTCAATCAAAATATAACAGGACCGTTATATTTTAAATGAGGCAGTATTTTTGACAGTTTTTTGTGTTAAATGCTTATAACGGAACCATCAATATAACCAGCCGTTATATGATATAACGGACCCATTTCACGCTAATACCCGTATTCAGAACACTCGCTGATTGCAGTTTCACTTTGACTTATGCATTCATTTAATCTCAAGGGGCTGTAATCACCCATGAGAATTTTGGATTGCTTAAGCCCTAATAGATCTTTCCAATGGTCAGATCTTCTCTTTATTCGGCTTTACCCATTTCTTCCAATTTAATATTGGAGCCGATTCCACAAAAGGGCTCCGGCCTCCAAAAGGGTATTTCACTCCCCCTCTTCGCTAGTTCATCTGCTATTTCATTTCCTCCTATTCCAGTGTATGCTGGAATCCACAGTAAGATGTCTATAATTATTGATTTCGCCTAGGTCATTGCGTATGCCTACGCATTTCCACATCACCAAAACATAATTTGCAGGAACCCCTAACTTTGGTGCGTACGACAACGGACATACCCCTGAAAGTTGTCCAGCAAGACTACCAGATTATTTTGAAAAATGCGTATGATGGATTTTGTAAAAATCATCCGTGACATATTAAACATCGTCTGCAAATGCTCCTTCGCTGATGTATACCCTGCACAATTGTAAATGTCCCACACATACTTTTTCACTTAGTTTGGTGCATTTATTTATGATCTCATCCATGTAAATAATAAATAACAAATGGCTTAGGCTCCCTCCCTGTCATAGTCCCATATTTGTGGTGAAATTTTCTGATATATTGTAATTTCTTATGACTGCGTTCTCATTTTTCTCATAGATGTTCTGTATTATTCTAATTATTTTTGTATTCAATCCCCTTTCTGCTAATATTTTCCACATTTTTTCTCTAGGATTTTTCTAGATCCAGGAAAGCCACGAATAATTTCCTTTTTTCTTGTACCGCTTTTTCTGTCAACTGTTTGATAGTAAATATGTGGTCTTGGGTACTTCTACCACTATTAAATCCACTCTGTGACTCCACTAGTGTATTTTCTATTGTCGACCTGATTTTTTTCTCCAGTATCTTCTTCAACATTTTCATCGCGGTGAAAATTGGTACAAATAGTGCTTTTTGTCAGTCCCTTGGTAGCGTTTCTTCTTCTATTTGATTGAAAATTTGTAGGTAACATCATATCTTTTCCTTTTTTTCCGACGTTTTTAATCATTTCTGATGTGATTTTGTCATATCCAGGGGCTTTTCTGTTTTTAAGTTCTGTTATAACCTGTTCTATTTCCTCTCCATTCATTTTCATTTCTGTATTTTCCTGCATACCAATTTGTATGTGTTTCTCTTTATCTTTCGTTTTATTAAGTAGTTCCTGATAATATTCTTTCCATCTTTGCATAATTTCTTCGTCTTCTGCTAGTATTTCTCCGTTCTTATTTTTTATAAAGTATGTTCTGTTTTTATATTCTTTTTGCTTTATGATAGAGTTTCTGATTTGCTTTGCAGTCTTCTTCTATTTTCTCTCCAAACTTTCTCCATTGTTCGTTCTTCGATGTTTTAATTAGTTCTTTTGTTTTCTTTCTTTTATCCTTATATATTTATTATATTTCTCCTGTGTTCTATTCGATAAGTAGTTTTTCCATGCCATTTTCTTTATTTCACTGGATTTTTTATTTCTATTGTCCGCCATGAAGTTTGTTTCATATTATTTTGTTTTCTATGTATTCCACACACCTTCTTTGCTATCCTTAGGATTGTCTTTTGGAAGTAGTTCCATTTATCCTCTATACTTTTTCTACCTCTTCATAATCAAGTTTTTAGATTAGATTAGATTTTTATAAAAAAGATATAAGCCATTAAGGGCCAGTTGTATGAAGCAAAGTTAACCTAATGTCTATGGTTAACCCATGATCACAGCTATTAGAGTGTTGTACGAAACGTAGTCAAGAATTATTTTGGTTAACTCATGAGTTAACTATAAGACGGAGAGCTGGCTGCAGAAAAAACAATGTATAAGGTACATGATATTTGACTAGCTGGATAAGTTCGATTAAAGTTCTCAAACACTAAGCACCCAGTCTGTCTGCGTGGTTAGGAAGATTAAGTACGTAATAGCCGATCAAAATCGATAATTTTTGAAAGAAAAAAAATGATAAGACTCACGGATAAAAGTTGTGTCAATATGTAGGATTTGGAAATGTGTAAATTATTGGCAGACATTTTCATGGAAGTAAAATGGTCGGCAGACGGCAACAAAGTGGTGTTTTTTTTGTGGAAAAAAAATGATAAGCCTCATGATTAAAAGTTACGCCAAATAATTATTTAACAATAATTAAAACTAAATCCAAAATGGCAGACAAAAAAACGAATGATAACACCGAGGCAGACGCCGATGAACATCGTGGTCCCGAGCGCGCTTCACGCTTAAGACGCCGCGCTTCACCCGCTGTTTGAGGTTTTATAAATTATTCAATTTCCAATGAAAACAATTTAGAGAGGGATCATTTTCTAGCTAAAAGCATGCTCTTTCTAATGATGTAAATTAAAACATTAAAAATAATTAATAACCATGAACAATTTGAGTATAAAATATAATAATCATACGAAATGCTCAGACATGTAGATAATTAAAATATTTATTTTATTAGCTTTCCTTCTATCTCCTCTAGTTTACGAGATACCCTGCATAACCCTGGATAACGGTAAGGTTTAGGTATAGGAAAGTATACATGAATGTGCCTTGAAAACTTTCTATACACACTCTATATAAAATGGAAAATTTTTCAATATAGATTCAAATAGTTCTGATCTTGCTAAAAGCAACCGAACAGAAACCATTTTCATATCTTCAAGGGTATTCTCTGAAAAAAATTATTTGTGAGGGTCTGCAACCGTCAAATTTCTTACAAAAAAATTAATAACTCAAAAAATATGCTTTTTTCGAAAAAAAAAATTTTGATAAGAGTATACTTAAATTTTACGTAGATTTTAAAAATGTATTAATATACAGGGTGTTCCGTTTAAAACAACAAAGTTACAGTCTACTTCCGGTAGAATCGGAAGTCTGCCGTCATTGAAAATATTTTAGTTAAAAAGATCGCATTCGAAAACCGAAACGTAGGAATTTTCATGATATTACTATAAGTATTTTGCCATATACAGATAGTTTTAACACCCTGTATTGTTTACTACCTAATAATTTACGTTGAATCAATATAAAAAAGATCGACAAAGTTAGCGTTTCTTTTTGAGATAAAAACAAGTTACAATACATTACGTTGCGTCTTAATGCCCGTATTTATAAATGAATCTCAAACTCGTACTCAAGTATATATTTGGAACGTTCTTCATACCTGCGTTGTATATGTACGATATTCGAAAAAGAATTAGTAAATTATTCAACTGTAATTCAGTTAAATTCTAAGAACCTCCGTACACGAGCTACATTTTGCGGTCGACCCGACCACAGAATTGCCGTCGCGTTTCGGCGAACTCAAGATACCCATAAGAAACACTGTACCATATACGTACACGGGCGTTCACTGTAGTCAAAACGGGCATCTGGGGTGCTATTCTCGAATCAATTGCGTATACGAAATTTGATGGTCATCGACAATTTGCGTATGACTTGTAGTTGTAGGTATTCTCGAATCGTAGTATACGAAATAAAGCATCCGCCAGTCGTACGAATTCACACGTATGGGTACTAGGCATACGAATCTTGTATGCGAATGCGAGTTTTCATAAGGGGCATGCGCATATGGCATCTTATGATCAAAAAGAAGGGGTTAACCTCTATTTTTTGTTATGATTGTGTAAAGTTTGAAATGAAATTTCAAATTGATTTGTTTTTTGTTTGATGTGGATGGATGGACAAGTCAATTTTATGTGAATAATAAATATCTCAGTTGAGTTGAGTTGAGTTGTGGATGGCTTTTAATAAAATCCACCAACTCCTTACGCTGATCGGATGTTATGTTTCCCTTTGTTTTCTCCATTTTATAATATTTTTATGAATTCAGTTAAATCTAATTTTCCGTGTGTTATTTTCAACAGGCAACTACAAGATAGGTTCAAGTCAGAACGTTTTCGGGGTTTTTTCGTATATAAACACAATTTTTATCAGTATTATATTGTAAACATGTTGTAAACCATGAGAAAATTGACACATTGGCAGTTTTGGCTCAGTGTTGTCAAGTTTTCATCCGACCACAAAATACGTAGACGAATGAAGAAGTCGTATAGTGTTCAAGAATGCACATGAGTCTTGGTATACGATTATTTCCATACGTAAAAGTTCGTATACGCTGCGTATACGTATTGTTGCGTATGAATTCGAGAATAGCACCCCTGCAGTCTACTTGCAGTCGATCTCCGCCGAGTGGTCGCTGCTGCATCCGCCGTACACGAACCACATTCTTGTGGTCGTATGAACCGCGTTGCGCCGTCGCGTTTGAAGTCTACTGATTACATAATTTAATTGATCAAATTACTCACCTTAAGTAATTGCAAGTTTCCCCTCAGCTGGAATACTTTTGGATACATATGGACTCTGGCAGGTGATACCACAAAATATAGGATACCTATATATCAACACCCTGTGATGTGGTTGCAGTCGCTTCAACTACACGTGCGGTTCATATGCACTGCACTGCAATTTAATTTTTTTATAAGAACCACAGCCTGTGTCTTGAGCATAACATTTTTCATCAGCATACTTTTTCTTGACTCTTTTTTTAATATTTCTATATTTATTAAACAGCACGTCACTTGTTCGTTGTGTAGTTGCACTGATAAAATTAAATTCTTCAGCCAACTGAAGCCACAAATTTTTCTCATGGCGAGAACTTTCTGCATCCATTTTCTTACACTCTATAACGTTTTTATACCAAGCAACTAGAAAAATCAACGTCGATTCTTCAAATGCACTAAAATTTGGAGTACGCTTGTTTTCTTTATCTGCCATCTTTTCACTTCAAAGAGAACACACAAAATGATATTTAACGCCAAACACGCTTTTGATCATTGACTGTCATTGATTAACGATTCCACAGTATACAAAAACTGTGACGATTTTTCAAGTTAGTACCAACAATATTGATAAAAATGCTCGAATGTTACTAGAGAATCGGATAACCAACATAAAAATATCAACTTGACTGTGGTTCAACTGATCACCACACGAACACCTTTCGTACAACGATTGATTGATTTGACTATGGTCAACATGTGAACCTGGTTCAGTTGATCAATTGGTTAACTACGTTACATACAAATGGCCTTGAGTGATGGTGTGATTTTTACATTTTTGACAATTTGTGGTCACCAATTTGAACGCCAATACCTAATCTATGAGCTAAAATGACAATAGTGTATTGTGTAACAAGTGCGCAAAAGTGAATGTAGTACCACAACTTTCACACTCGCGAGAAACTAGCATTCGCGCATGTGTTGCACACTGTATTTTTGGATTCATCGCAACCTTAATTATCTCTCTACTATTGCCTCTTTTTGAGGTACCTACTTTTTTTAATGTTTTCCAACTGATAATTGAAATTTAATGTTATTTACACACCAAAAATAACAACAGTTTCCGATTTCACCAACATTTTCTTGAAGTTAGGTAATATATAATCAGTATGAAGTAATTTCAAAGTGCAATTAACGTTTAGTGATACCTACGTAATATTATGACATTTTTGTTGCCAGCTTTGAAAAATCGCTGATTTTGTTGTCACTTATTTGAAAATGCGAGCTTAGCGAGTTATACGCTTTGTAAAATGTTTGATAATTCGTCACATACTGAAAATTAAGGGACGTGATACCGTCTATAATTCGTTCACTTTCGCACTTATGAACCTCGACAATTATGATATCCAAGGCAGACGTACCTACAAGTAAACACGTTTTTGGTAAAATGAAATTCTTTAGAATTTGTATTTACACGTCTACCTATAACAATATGTTGTATTACTAATACCAGTCTTTGAAGCGAGAATGATAAAAACCAGATATAGACCGGACAATAAACTGTTACTTCTTAGTTATTCTGGAATCAACAAATAATGGAATTGCTCTGGGATCTAATTCTCAGTGTAACGGTGACAATTCGTAACATCGTAACGGTATAAGTGAACCAACCATTACCAGCTGGATATATACCATGTTCACAAAGAGAACAGCTACTACATCTCTTCAGGATAAGGCCATTAGGTCTCCAAGGGCTGCTCAAAAGGTGAAGTAGTATTTCCCCTACTGTGGTCACTCTTCATAGATAACCTGCTTAGAACTCTAGGAGAGAAAGAGAGGTAGAAGTTCAAGCGTATGCAGACGACCTGAGCATTTTGTCAAGGACCAAGTTAGGTAGGAAGTATGTAACATCCCCCCAAAAGACGTTGGAACAGGTCTACAGTTGGTACCAGAAGAAACAGAAATCTGTTAACCCTGGTGAAACTGTAATAGTTTCCTTTACTAGGAAAAGAAAACTGGTAGATCTTCCACCACTTTCCTAGAATTGTGATGTTTTTCCATTTGCATCGAAAGTAATATACATACAGGGTGTCCCACGACGATTAAGACAAGTAATATATCAGAATTGGGCAGTAGTAGATAATTATAATTTTGGGGGTATGAATTAGAGCAAATGCCTCATCTTTTCTTGTTATTGTGTTACCCAATGAGTTATTTGTTTTTGGTCACGTGACGTCGCATTCAAAATTATTAATGGAACACCCTATATGTCTTCGTGATTCTCGATTCTCCTTGAAGTGCTGATTTCGTAGAAACCACATTCTTGGGGTCTAAATTAAATATTTACCGAGAAACGGGGTATTTTTCAACTTTAGGTCATTGTTTTGTGAAAACTGCTCAATATTTACATCTTCCTATCCTATTTTTTTCAAGGGCTACTCGATGCTGCTATAGAAAAATTGATATAGGGTGGTCAAAAATTTACCACATTCCGATTTTTTTCGACCATCCTGTATTAAATTTTCTTCAGCACCATCAAGTAGCGCTTATACCATTTTTTTGCGCGATCGTATTGAAATAAATTCCGAATAAAATAATTTAAATTTCTTCGAAATGAACGAAGTTTCAAAAGTGACATTTATACTTACCGATCAGTTTAAAATATATTTTGCATTTTGGTGAAATTGTTTTCATGCTATTTATTACTTTTCGACGTCTGAACTCAATTACGCTTGTTCGATTGCCCAGCAGATTTCAACCGTTGATTTCTTATAACGTTAGATAATATCACTGTCAAATCTCGCAATATTGGTTCATTGTAGCTTCCCGTGTTTACCGTTGAATCAGAAGGGTTACTCGAACTTGAATGTGGCTCAGTTACCTTTGTTTGAATACTCGGCCGATTTGCACCGTATTTGATAACCTGACTGGCTCGGACCGTTCGTCCGTTACTTTCTTTTCCACGTTAATTTGTTTGTCCTGTGAATTTAGAAATGAAATAAACGACAAAGTATTAATAGAATAAAGAATTGAATTCCTGTTTCCGTCGTTATTAACCGTAATTCATTAATTGGAAAACCGATATTTGAATTATCCGTGTTGTAATTTTGTAATTAATTAGTTAAAGTAAATTCAACAAGACCCATGAAATTTTCCGTAACTTCCATCTGAGGCTATCTAGAACTCTTGGCGCTAATGCTCAAGGGGCCACGTTAAAGAACTGGTGCCCGAGATTTGAACCGAAATTTTAGTGTTCATAGTGGTGTATTCGTTTAGCAGGAGCCACGTGTAGGAAGTGAAATGCATTACAATGCATAAGGTCGCAATCATCCCATCGTAGCGCTATCTAGCGCTAAATAGAACAGGTTCTATTTTCTTAACAATTTGATTTATTTTTTGTGTTTCTGTTTCACGATGAAAATGTTCAAAGGTAATACCACGAGTGCTTCAAATTTTATCGATAATTTTTTCTTTTCTTGTTTATTTGGCCAAAATATGAAAACAAACCGATTGATAAAATCACGAGTCCGTAAGGACGAGGGATTTTATCTAAATTCGGTTTGTTTGGATGTTTTTGCCTCAAATAAACAAGTTTGAGTGATGAAAATGAAAAATTATGTGATAAAATTTGAAGAGCGAGTTGTATTTGGGAAGATTATTTTTTTCATCGATTGTGGAGTGAAATTTTTGTATTAAATGTTCAATATTCTCTTGGGTGATGGCACTGAATCGGTTTGTGTTCATTTTTCAATAAGCTTCGAAGCACTTTTAGTTGTCAATAATGACAAATTCAAAGTAAAATTTTGACGTTTCAATGTAAACAAGGTATTATCGATGAGGAAGCAAAATTATCAGTATAATACCGAATGATTGGCTTGAATAATGTATTGCTATTGGTTAAAACCACCAAAATGTCAGATTTTGACAAGTGAGAAAAGTAATCTATGAAAATATCATCAATCTTGATAATTTGTGGTTATACGTATTAAAGTGATTGAAAAATATTTCTTGGAATAAACGAGAGATTGAAATGTTAATTGAGGAAATTTCAAAACATGCTTGTTTGTACAATGTAAAACACTCCTTCTCCTCTGTTTTGATGTTAATATTCGCTTAGTGACGTGAGCAGCCGTGTAAATCAATAATAGATAATAATAATAATACATTTATTGCTTCTCAAACATAGAGCTTACAGCAAGGGTTAGGGATTAACAAAATTTCAATATTATTCTCCAAGTTTAACAGAATAAAAGATAAAATGAATTATTTATTCAAAATAAAAGAACGTAATTTTAAGATATTCCAAATATATCCAGCAATTATTAAATTAATAAATACCCATCTCAAATTTTCCGGTTCCAAACTAACGAAATTTTTTAAAAAGTTATATATTTTATCATCAAATCAAATCACTGCGCAGAATCTTGGACTAAATATTGTTCAATAAATTGGAATAGTTGGCAGTTGGCAGTTGGCAGTTGTTAGCAGTTGGCCAATATTTCACACAAGAAATATATTCCAAATATTGGTCCAAAACTTGGACTAAATATTGCTCAAGAAATTGTCCAATCTAAATTGTCCTTTAGACATTTTCAAGTCTAAAGGTCATTTTAAATTAGACAATTTCTTGTGCAATATTTAGTTCAAGTTTTGGCACAAATTAAAAATTGTAAATGGATATCGAAGATGAATAAGTAATAGTTAAGTCGAATAAAATTGGGTGATGCTGTTATATCCAGATTTTTTTTTCCAAAGGAGCCGTCCCTTCGCCGCTACCACCTCAGCTTCCTGGGCTCATTGTGGATACTCCTAGTGTTCTGACTACAACCTATTCAGCCAAACCGTTCCCTGTATTAGTTCACACAGGCTCTTTGCTGGTTGGTTGTAGACGTTTTCTGGAGTCATTTGGGTTTTGCCATACAGTTTCTGCCTTCTGTGGTCCAGCGACTCACAGATGCATAGTATATGCAGAGTTGTTTCGGTATTCTTTTTGCATCTCTTGCATGTAAGGTCTCCGTTATACAGCCCTATTTTGTTTAGGTGCTCCTTTGTGGGAAAGTGCCCCGTTATGGTGCGTAGTTTGCTCCTGCTCATTGAGAGCAGTTCTTTCGCTACTTTTTCTGATGGTTCTTTAATGAATTTCTTCCCGTGTATTTGCCTGGTCGTATTCTTCCAGTGTTTATTGTGTTGTTCTTTCACCCACCCTTTTAACCATGACCTCGTTATATCCAAATTAGAATTGATAAATGAGGGATTCTTGGTCAGGTTTTGGTCATGTTGTCTTGATTATCATCCCAAAATTTAAAACCCTACGCCGGAAGTATAGCGAAAGTTCTTACTTTTGGAGTAATCCATGGTTTCTGAATTATACTGAACGTTCTATATCCAGATTTGAAGGTTCAGTATAATTCAGAAATCATTGATTACTCCAAAATTAAATACTTTCGCTATACTTCCGGCGTAGGGTTTTAAATTTTGGGATGATATTCAAGACAACATGACCAAAACCTGACCAAGAATCCTTCATTTATCAATTTAATAATTACAATCCAAGCGATTTTGACTATAAGATATTAAAGAAAGGATGAAGATTGGATTGAGGTAGTATGAGATTTTCTAATGTCTAAGCCTAGGTGTAAAACTATTTCTAAAATGCAGCTTTTACTGGTAGAACCACAAGCTAAACTGATTGGTTCTGATGTGTACTCAAGTATACCATAGAAAAGAACATCTCTAGCACTCAATGAAAGTGAGGTGAGGTCACTTACAACTAAATCAGCGACTGTTTCCCATCCACATTATTTAAAACTATATTTTTGAAACTTTTCTAAAGTTAGTTGACTGGACTAAAACTACAAAGAAAAGTAGGGAGCATGCTACTCGATTGAATTTAGGATGGCAAACATCATATAAAAGGGCAACAAAACATCAAAAAAAGTTCAGCACCTTGCTGGAATCCAGTCATAATATTTACGTCTGTCGGAGACGTGAGAGACCATTTCCCTCCATTTTCGAATCCCCCAATGCCCCCGAACAATTTATTTCAGCTTATGTAGAGGTGGGAAAGAAATATGTGTAGAATATTATTCCGGAAAGAGCTGAAGTGGTTACGTTAATGGAATTTTATTGGAGAAAAATCCAGATTTTTGGGGACATTAACTTTAACAATTCATAAATTGACTTTCACTTTTTTGAGTGTAGTTAACATTTAACTTACATTTTTTGAACAATTTTCTCAGTGTAACTTGATCCATTATCTGTCAACGTCAGTTTGAAGGTCACGAAATTTTGCCCCCAAAACATCAAAGGATTTTCGCCGGCTTTCGATTCTTGTTAAGCTGGTGTATTCTGTGCTTCTACTAGCCAACGTAGAAGTTGAATTTATCTATTGTTGATAATTTTTTTTTATTCACCTAGATCAATAATGGACAAATTCGAATATTTTGAGAATTCAGGGATAGTAGTTCAACAAAAACTTGTGCAACATAATTTTGTATACCCAGGACTACCCAGTGATTGTCTTTAACATATTTGCTGCTTGAAATAACCTATCAAAATGAAATTATTTAAATAATAATGCCATTAGTTTAAAATTCGCGTCAACCAAAAATAACTGATGACATAATAAGTACTTTCATAATAAATCGAAAACTGACATAAACCTCGCACCTCATTCCGCTCGGGGTAAAGCCCTTCGCGATATAATCTTGGTGCTCGGTTAATAATAATAATAGTCTTCACCACCTTGGTATATGTTATACTATTTTACAATTTTCAACGATCAACTCGCGGCTCCTCAGCGAATAATAAAATATTTTTTCACGAAAATTTCTCCAACTAATTCTAAAGAAAATTTTTTGACAGTTCCAAGAACCAATCCAAATTCCTCATTTTTTATCATATGAACAATTTCACCCAATCATGTCAACATTACACTGATAACAGACCATGGGCGAGGCGAGGCTAGTACTAGAGTGCCACCAAGATTTAGCTGACGTCTCGGCAGATAACAGCATTATCCTGAGGTGGGTTAAAGGGCACGACAGGAGTAAAGGAAATCGCATTGCTGATTCTTTAGCCAGGGAAGCCGCTGGACTAAAAATTCTAGGACCCAGTGACACCTACGGCCTAACGACTTCGACAATTGAGGAACTAGCCAAACGTTACACCCATGCTCAATCCCTTAAAAGATGGGATGGAATCAAAGGATGCAGTTTTGCCAGGATCACCCTGGGGGAACCTTGGAAGCTGGCGCCGAAGAAATATTTGGCGATGACCAGGAAAAACCTACGTTTAACAGTAGGATTTCTGACTGTTCACTGTCAACTAAGTAAACACCTCCATACTATGGGGCTAGTGGACACACCTCTATGCAGGATGTGTGAACAGGAAGATGAAACTGTCAGGCATGTCTTATGCGAGTGTCCGGAGTTATCGTCAATAAGAGAGTGTGTTCGGTGAGTCTTGGCCTACACCTGCCGATATAAAGGAGATGTCTCCCAGTGACCTGTCCACCTTCCTGAGAAGGACAGGATGGACAATGACCTAGGAGGACAACTCCTCGGGAGGATTTACAATGGGTCACATGTGGCCTAAGTGCTGTAAGCCTACACACTCACCCTCCCTACTCTACAGATACAGATACAGACCATGGGCTGTTCTCACGTTGCTATGAACACATATTGATTTATTTCGATTTTGAAGTTTCAAATATTTTATTCCGAAATGTCACAATTTGGTAGTAATACTGAAGCAAAAATTTTTCTATCCGAATAACCCTCGGACAATAACACACGAATAACCCCGACACCTTAGGGTATAAGGGTATATGATTATATATATAACCCTCGGACATTGATAAGTGCTCAAAAATGTTATGACAACTTTCTCAAGCTTGTTGCTTGTAGGCAACAGCAAGCAGCAAGCTTTCGAAATCTGTAATGAAATTTTTTCGAACAATTATCAATTTCCTTGGGTTATTACTGCTGATAATTAAACTAGTCCGAAATCCTCAAAGCATTCGAGCGATAAATTGAAGAATTTTTTTTTTTTAATTTTTGACTTAAAAGTTGACTGAGGAAGTTTTTAATTGTTAATTTCTGAATATGTAGCATTGAAATTTAGAAATCGAAGAAGTTTTTGGGAATGCTGAGGTATTAATTTGCAGTAGAAAAAAAGATACAGCGGTTTTGAGATGAGTGTTCTCGCCGCGTGACTCGCGTAAATATATCTTGTATGCCAACGAGCAAGCAATAGGTACATGTTTATGAAAGAAATTCAAGTAGGAAACGAGCTATTACGAGAGTATGCTACTTAAATAGTTATTTTCCTAAGAAGTGCGGAAAGTGATACTTTACCGCACGCGACTGCAGTTGACCCGAACGACGCGAAGCGGAGTGGTATTTAAAACAACAGCTACCTTCCTTTTCCTATATTTTGTTAACAAAAGACGAATGAACTATTATATAGCAAATTGCCTGGTGATTTCATCAACTAAAAAACAAAATACTTCTTCACTGCAGCATCTAATCAAACCAGTTTTTTAATGATCTCAGAATATGTTTCAGCTATTTTTAAAGTTCAAAACCACGAGCCATTTTATCACAAAAAACTGGTATTTTTTATTAGTCAGTTTTCAATATGTGTTCTAGACTTAACATAATTACAAAAACAAGAATTTGGATTTCTGCTCTAGACTGATTTGCAAACTACAAAACATAACTAATTA
>CAJUYI010006242.1:0-14095 GCA_910591695.1 Galerucella pusilla
AATAATGATTTACTAATAAATTGTGATGCTGTTATCAAATAATTTTTTTTTTATTCATTTATTCAATTTTTATATCGGAAAAGGTTGTAAGTATATTAGGCCGGATATACATTTTTTTAATTCCATCGATTTCAGATGTTTCATGAATAATTGTATAAGATATATTGAAAAGTATTATCCTGGCGATAAAATTTTTATTGGAATCTTGAATTCAAGACAATATACGTATATATATATATATATATATATATATATATATATATATATAGGTTAATTGGGGTGACACTCACTAATTCCTAAAAGATCTACTGCTCTTCCTTATCTCTTCTAAGTTCCCGAGGAAAGTGCCAGAAAGCAATAGCTCCTTCTGTTCTATTTCCTTGATAAACTTTGTGATATTCGCAAACTTCACTTCAGACAATTGTCTCTTCTATCCAATAGTTTCCCAGGTGTTTTGATCCTAAATTATAGAGTGCTCTGCATTCTGCAAGTATGTGAAAATGGGTCTTTTTCCATCCCATAAAATCTGAATACGCTCTGCTTCACTGGCACTGGTTTGAGCTTTTTGAGGTGTCCATTAAGACGGTACTATCCCATTAGGATACCTGACAAAACTCTTAGTGCAGTCTTATTCTGGCCTGGGCAATAATTTATTCTTACCTGCTTTTAGTTTTCCAGGAGTATTTTGACCGTCTTGGCCCTACTGGATATTCCCAGTGATCATTTGTTTTGCAGACGTTGCCTATTCCTTCATTTATTTCATTGTTGCTGATACCAACACGTAATTACAGTCTCCAGAAAAGGGCGTTTCAGCCCCTCTCCTTGCTAGTTCATCTGCTTTTCCAATTTCTCCTATTCCAGCCTATCCCAATTCTCGCAGTAAGGGTGGGTGTTATTTTTTTGCCTAGTTGATTGAGTTTCCCTAGGCATTCCCATACCGCTTTAGAACTCAGTACACAAATACTAAGTGATTTCTCTGTCTTCTATATATTGAGAGATACTTGGGATTTTTGTCAAGCTTACTTACTTATTCTATATTGAATTTCTGGCATGTGGCATGTGCTTATAACAATTGCGTGAACAGCATTTGCGAGTCGAAAATATACCAGGTTCAAACAACGTAACGTCTTTTACACGATGGCACAGCCCCAGTCTTCTACTGGGCTTTTTGTCATAAAAATGCACCTGTTGCTTGGCCTATAGTCACTAATCCTCGCCATCTCTCCATGAGTGATTCTTGGTCTTACTTTGACTGTGTACCTACATGCATCTGAGGATCCTTGGGCTACAATCCTAATTCATCTCTGCCAGGCTCCTGTACACTATTAAAGCCATTCATATTTTGCCTGTTACCTCCTATTTTCCATTCGAATTTGTTCCACAGGAGTATACTAACTAGGGTGAGACCCAGATACTTGACTTCTTGTCTCCATCTAATATCACTTCCCTCTAGTAATTCTAAGGTTAAGTTCTCTTTCTTAGTAAAGGCTTTTTATATGCAGGTTCAATACCATTATTCGTGATTATATTCCCTTATCCCAAAAATTTCATTCCAATTGGATATTTTGCTTGGCACCTACCTGCTCCTATTATGTTTCAAATTTTATATTTAAACGAGTTGTGTTTTCCAAGAAATGGTTAGTAATCATTTTAACCCGAAAAATGTAAAACATGATTCATTGAATATAATTTGAATATTTATACCTTCGATTCCCCAAATAGAAACAATATAAAAGGAAACACTGCAAATAATAGGAACAATTGAAGACTAATACGTTTTTCTTGTCAGTAAAGTAGAAGAAAAAATATTCAATAGACACAAACTCTATGAGTAGGATGTAAAGTGGTGGTTTTCTCCCTCAGGCTAACTTTGACCGTACGCCTGTGGTATGTAATTTGCTGGACGAATTAAAATTCTGAAGTAGCCAAAATACAATATAAAAAAGAACTAGAAGATCAGGGGCTGTGTAAGATTGGATGCTGTCCGAGTGCTGTATAATTACAATCGGACAGTAGTTCGATTGCCGGGCGGGTAATCATATAATCACGGTCTTCTAGATTAGCCCGAGGATGTGCTCTGCTACCGTTCGTCTTATGCATGAGACCAATTAATAGGTATTTGCGATGTTGTCAGTTCTTGAAAGATAACTCAGATAAGACTTGAGGTGTTTACCTAAATAACATAATGTGGATCAGTATAACTTCCAAATTCCTTTTTACATACAGTTGGAAGTATATTATTTTGTACTCTAATAACAATTTCACAAGTATCTTTTTGTTTTTAGCTATGTATATTATCTGTTAATTCGTTTTTTACCCACATCGATTTGAGATTCATCCATAAAATTATTATTTTTTATTGAATACGTAAACAAATTTTTTTGGGTACATGGCTATCCATACTATACAGCATGTCTGAAGTAATGGGCTTATTTATATAATCCACTCCAGCTTTATCCGATTATTTACCCAAACTGATGTCTTATCATGAGTGATATATTTTGTAGTAGTTTGTGCAGCAAGTATGGAAAAAGAACGAAGCTTCAAGAGCGATGTCAGTAATTGCGAGTAATTTTCAAATTTGTAAGGCGTTATAATAGTGTAATACATTTATCTTGACATGTATTGATAACACGCTTCACTTAAATATGACAATTGTTACAGTAAACTGTAAAAATTTCTAAAGTATCTTACTACCTTACACTCCAAGAAATACAATACCACTAATAACACTAAGGGTAAGTGACAATCTGCCCAGTACCTATCAATTAACATCATTATTAATTTCCATTATCGGAAGGAAATAAACTGTATATATTATATTAATAAAATATTACATCACAACAATTATAACGTTTCGACCCATATTTGTGAATTTCTTTAAATTTTCAGTGTGATATGTATTGTCATATTGAAAATATTCGAAACAAAATTTATCACCTGATTGGCATACTTTTTACAATAAGAAATTGTGCGCATGGGGCTTATGATAGGTAATGATAAAAAGTCAGATCAATGTCAAAAAATAGAGTAGGTATTGTTGTGATCTAAAATATCAATACCTCGAGGATACTTGAAGCTTTATTGTTGTAGAATCAATAAAAATTGTACTGGGAGATTAAAAATGAAAACTAGAATATCAAACTGCTGGATAGGTATACAGGAGGTGAAATATGTGCATAACTGCATTATCAAATTCAGAAAAACGGACAGAAATATATTCCTATGTGTCTTTTGACTGTTTTAAGAGCACAGCATCACAAATTTTCATATGATCATGTCACAAATTGAGAGGTATCAAAAGTTATTTTTGAACAGTTTTCAGTTTAGCTTTGTCAAATATTTTATTTTGTTATATTTGGTTTATGGAAAAATCGAAATGTTTGCAGATCTGCAAACATTTCGATTTTGATTTTTATTTGAAGATATATATTTTCACTTCATTTTAAATTGATGACGCACCATGTACATTTCTATTTGATTTATTCAAGAAAGTTTAACAAATATTTTTTTGCAAACAAGTTACGTTACTTTTTGTACATGTACCTATACTTACTGTATCAAAATAACAATATCTGCTGTTAAGCTTGGCAACAATGTAGTTATAAACTAAAGGCTTGCTACCGGTGTATTTTCTACATAAAATTAATAGCCGTTCACTCAGCGTTGTAAGATAAAAAAATATAATAAGCCTGGATTATCTTTTAAGATATCGATATGAGAATGCCAGACATAGCTCAGGTAGAAATAAGATCGATAGACTTAGATAGCACTTTATGAACTTTATTTTACATCCAAGTAATAATTACAGAAGTGGAAATTATTAGCTGAAGAGAATATGCGACAATTAGTATTTTATTAATTTATTTATTGGGTACTTAAATCAGTTGAAAAAATGTTTCTTAGTGCTGTATGGTAGGTATGTGGTGAAGTCAGACATTATTTATATTGTATCAATACAAATCACCTATCACAATCACAAAGTAGGGGGTAATTTTTCCAGAAAAGCCTATCTTGAACTCAGGTGCGCGAGACTGTTACCTATACCATTGCTTATAAAATGCGGTCCATATGTATAGAACAAATTCAATTTTAGCGTTATTATGTACAAAAAAAAAACTGAAACAGGTCGATTTTCATTCTTAAATTAACAATTCACCGTATGAAAATATTATCTCCCTCCAGCACCCCCTCTGAATTATAAGCACCCACGCGAAATTTTGAAATAAGAAATGGGGTCGGGCGGTACCTTGTTGGAAAGGGATTTCAGTTCTCTGTTCAGCAATATGAAGTTTTTTTCTAACTTGGTGCAATCATAATATAAAGAATGTATTTTTCGAAGTACCTACTTTACAATTGAATTGAATGTTCAAAATGACCACCAGTCACTTCCTGACAATAGCCAAGGCGATTTTGGAATTTTCGTATGATATTTTGTATGACCTTAGTGGTTATTTTGTTAATTTCTTCCGTTATCCCAACTTTTGAATCAGCAATATTATCTGGTCTATTAGAATATACTTTAGATTTTGAATGACCCCATAAGAAATAATCGAGAGGAGTCAAATCGGGGGACCGTTTCACGTCTTCCAATCCACCGATCAATTTTTTAGGATATTGAGTGTAATCTTAACACATGCAGTGCTGATTTTCTCTTCTCCAATATCTACAGCTCCGTTTGTTAACCGTTTCGTTTAAATGAAACTGCAAATCTGCGTTCATTCTGTGCATCATTAATTCAGACAATTTTTACTTTCTATCATCCTCATTCAACTCCTGAACTTACTGAACTATGTATAAGGGTGGGATATTTCTTTATGCGAAACTCTCTAAATAGATGATTTACTCACATCATTGTCGCAGCATGTTCTCGAGTTGTCTTATGCGGATTCTCCTCAATCTCCAGAAGAACAAATACCAAAACTTTTTTCTATCAGTTAATTATACATTTCTACCTGGTTTTTCAATATTTTACAGTTTTGCTAACTGTAGACTTCGAAACGTGTTGACCAGGGTATTTATTATTAAGAATTTCGCATACCTCCTTTTGAGTTCTTGTCTTATTACCACAGGCAATCATAATTAAATACGCGCACAAATATTTGTGCGCTGACTGACGTTTTTAACTAACTTTAAATACCTAGATGAGCAGCCTACTAGATTCATATTAATTGTTTATTCAGCGTTTTGACTAATATTTTAGTATCTTCAGAGATTTTTTCCTGATGATTAGCAGAACAGATACGAAAATACATGATTATTTCTAAAGTATAATCAAATGAACCAGACAATATTGCTGATTTAAAGGTTAGGATAACGGGAAAAATCAACAAAATAACCCCTGAAGTCATACAAAATTTTGTACGAGTATTCCAAAATCGCACCGGTTATTGTCCAGAAGTGACTGGTGGTCATTTTGAACATTTAATTTAATTGTGAAGTACATTGAAAAATACATTCTAAATATCATGCGACATTATTATCTTCAATTCACGTATAATTTAGTGATAAAGGCATTATCAAAAATTCACATCTTAAAAATTACTTTTCTCAGTTATGATTGCACCAAATTGAGAAAAAACTTCATATTGCTAAACAGAGGACTGAGATCGCTTTCCACCAAGGTGCCACACGACCCATTTCTGATTTCAAAATTTCGAGGGGGTGCTTATAATCAGAGGAGGTGCTGGAGGGGGATAATATTTTCATACTGTATATTGTCAATTCGAGAATGAAAATCGACCTGTCTCAAGTTTTTTTCACATATAAAATTGAATGTGTTCCATACATATGGACCGCATTGTGTATATACAAAGAGAGCCACTTGAAACAATCCTATCTATTAATTGTCAGTATTTGTTGAATTTCAAGGAAACCCTTAGACAGTTGACTTTCTATTTTAATTTATTGATTTTATTCTAAACCAAATATTGAGGGTGAACTACTATAGTGCGATAATGCTATAACCATTTTTTTAATGGAGCATTTTATCCATTTTTAAATTTTTAAAATTTCTTCTAGCTTCTGATTCCAAAAATACTACAAATTGCTGTGGTTAAGTGTAAACAATTTATTGCACAAATATTATACTTTATAGTACCTAATTGAAACCAAACAAATACTTACTTACTAAAGTCAATACAAAGTGTACAAGCTAAAAAATTGTTCCAAACGAAACAAATCCCTCTCACAAGAAAATTTGTATCACCTTTCGAAAATTTTGATCTTATACGTTTTCTTAATTTGATAGTTATTATCGATTATTCTACCACTTGTGAAGAATTCCGATCTGATAAAGAATTCTTCTTATTTTTATATTTGGGACCAATCAAGTTCACTTATAATTCATTAAACTTTCCTCATATATATGGGATCCCGTTATTATCGTTCCTTTTTTTTAAATAGCATCACAAAATGATTTTTCTCAATATACTCCTCATATAGTCTATATAGAAAGGACAAGGAGTAATAAATCATTCATCTAAGTAGATTTCATAGACGTACCAAAATATATTTTAAGAGGGTATACCGTAAGGTACATTTTGTATTGAACAACCCAGTTTTCTTAGAAACATTATCGGGAATATTATTTTAAAAGAAAGTAGGTACATTAAATCAGTACTTAGTATTAGTTCTTTGAGTAAAGTTTTCTTAGAAACATTATCGGGAATATTATTTTAAAAGAAAGTAGGTACATTAAATCAGTACTTAGTATTAGTTCTTTGAGTAAAGTTGTATGAAGTTGTATGGTTTTCATAATATTGTAAACAGTTGGAATATATTTAAAACATTTGTTGAATGTTAATTGTGCAAGTACCAAACAATGTCGATAAGCCAAGGACCATCTAAACGACCAAAAACAGGTCCATTATCTTTAAATGAAAAAACTCTGATATTGAATTGTTATATATCATTGAAAAACAAGGATCCAAGTGCAAGTGTTGATGATATTGTGGAATTAACGGCTGCTATGTTGTGTGTTGCTAAATCAACAATTTATAGATTACTAAAAGAAAGCAAGAATGGAACTCTTCAACCCCCTAAAACTCCTTCAGGCCGAAAACCAATTGAGATCGATGAGTCATTAAAACAAAGACTAAGGCGTAAAGTCCATGGATTTTACTTACGAAAGGAAATTCCAACACTTGACAAAATTATGACATCGGTGCAAGAAGATACGGTCTATCCAAAATTCTCCAGAATGACATTATGCAAACTTTTGAAAGATGTGGGTTTCAGATATACAAAACATAATAGAAAATCTCTCTTGATAGATAAACCGGAAATAGTTTTTTGGAGAAGAGACTATTTAAGAAGCATTCGACATGCCAGAGAACAAAATTTGAAAATCTTCTACTTAGACGAAACATGGATAAATGCTGGATATACAGTTTCCAAATCTTGGCAAGATAAAAACATTAAAAGCGGAAGGCAGGCATTCGTGGAAGGTTTGTCGTTAGGTTTGCAGCCACCATCTGGAAAAGGAAAAAGACTTATCATTGTCCATGTTGGAAGTTCTGAAGGTTTTGTTGATGGTGGATTATTAACTTTTATTTCAAAACGCACGGGGGACTATCACGAAGATATGAATGGGGATGTCTTCGAGGAATGGTTTGTTCAAATGTTGGATCTGATTCCAAAAGGGGATGTTATTGTTATGGACAACGCAAGTTACCATTCACGGTTACGAGAAGCATTGCCCACAAGTCGTTGGCGTAAAGCAGAGCTTTTGGAGTGGCTTATTTCGAAAAATATTAAGTTTCCAAAAGATCCACTAAGGAATTGCAAAAATGAACAAGAATAATTACAAAACCTACATTGTAGAAGAAATGGCTTCTTCTCGTGGTATATCAGTTCTTCGAATACTACTTTTAAAATAAACGATGTTGTGAAATTGTTTGAGAGTGCTGTAAGTCACGTTAGTAAGGAAAATTGGACAAACTGTATCGAGCATGTTATCAAAGTAGAGGCAAATATGCGGAAAATTGACAATATTTGTGATGATTTAATCGACCCTATTATTATTAATGTCAACAACGATTCTTCCTCTTCCGAGTCGGATATAGAATAAAATGTAAGTAATAAATGTATTCCAATAATTATTTCTTTTCATTTTTTATTATATTATAATTTAAAACGTATTTTTTTCCCAAAATACACACCACTGCATTGCGTTATTGCTTATCTGTTAATCCTTTAACAATGAAGAAACCCTAAATTTTGCTACAACTGAAACAAATACGGGGTCGATCTACCTGGTTTTTAGATTTACGGAAGAAATGTAATTTAAAGTAAGAGATTTATCAAAAATTTAATGATGCTCCCTGTAAAGGTTTTGCATACTTAATTAGGGTTTATTACTCCTTGTACTTTTTGTACATACTATAGCTTTATTTTTCTTTCAAAAATTGACATCCGTCCGAACCGCCGCTCAATTTGTTCGGTTTTTGTTAATTTAAAATATGGAAATTCAAACTCTGTTTTTTACCTAAGTTTTTTTAATGTCCATAAGTACAATATATTGGGCAGTGAATTCTTACAGAGTTACGGGGTGTTAGAAAAGTTCCAACTTAAGGTCCTGATAATCACAATATCCTAGTCGGAGTTCTAGTGGAGCTATTTTTTTTCAAGGATTAAAGTAAATTGTTCAGCAGATAGTAGATGGTAATGCCGAAGTGCTTACTCCCATTTCGATGATTGATACTCCTGAATTAGAGAATCAGCAAAACTAAAACAAAAATGCTGTGGAAGCTACTGGCTGGCTGCAATATAAATTCATCAAAATTTTCAATAAGTATAATAATCGTAAATAATATTTTTCACTCTAAATGGCACTTCAACAGAATCTACAAAGCTTTTGAAACATAATCCGATTACATTTTACTTATAGACCGTCTATCTTCAATAAGTAAATTAATAAAACACCATAACTGATTATATATTGCATATTCAAATCACGCTTTCGTTATTACAGTTAATTCTAGGTTACATGTTCTAAAGTCAAGATGAATTCTTGATATCAGTACCTTATAATTTGTCTGATTAAAATTCAAATTATTTTGAAACTTGACTGCTTCTTTGTCGAAACACAATTATTTTGGAATGTACGCGTGTGAAGAGGGTGTATTTTTTTGATTGTTTTTTCCCAAGTTTCATTTTGTGATATAATGATGTTAAATTCAAGAATGTAAGTATTGAGCTTGTGGCTGAATTATTATCTAATTACATGGCCTTTTTATTTGTTGACATAATATTCCCCCAGATATGTTGAAGGTTTTCTCAAGCAAAATTAAATTGAATACCTGGGTAAGATAGTATGCACACAAAAAAAATTGTCTTTGATATCAGAAAGCAATTTAGTCCTGAGGCCAGGTTTCACCAGACTTGTCTTGACCGACGGCACAACGGGCCTTGTTGGTATAAATTTCAGCGTCTTGCTACATCAAACTGGCATGTTCAGTTGGCGCTGACTGGCTTTTATCGAAAATGCCCTAATACGGTGATGTTCTATTAGGATATATGGTCCTAAAAGTTATTATTCATCTTAAAAAGCATTCACTTGCAGGTTCTGAGTACGACCTAGTTTCAATAGTCGTTCACAGTATAAGTGATGATTATTATTGAATGAATTTAAAAGGCATGATTATGTTAAAGTGTCATGGCTATCCACTGGGACCAAAAACAAAAATCACAAATGTAGAGTGTACTCCCAAACTACTATACCTATACCAATGGGTAGTTTTCACAAATTTCGGAATAATCGTGAACATTGAAAATTCGCATACACTTATTATATTAAGATTTAATGCCGTTAAAAAAACTTATTTCCTGCAGGAATAATTAGGTAAGTAGCTTTACAAATTAATTTCAAGGCTGAACGAATGAATTCAATATTACTGCTCCATGCTAACTAATGAAGGAGTGGGCTATCAAGAAAATCACAAAGTAGTAGAATGAAAAGTTCAAATGATTGGGTTCGTTGATAGGGTAAATTCCAAGTATTTTTATGACGTTTGTATTCCAAAACTATGAAGATTTCTGTAATTATTAGATTGAATGAAATTTATCTCAATACAATCATTCAGGTGAAATAAATATTTCATTTAAAATATCATGCATGGAAGTTAATGACACATTACTATTTTTATTGATTCACCATGGAGATAACACATTCAAAATACCTATCTTTTCGTTAAAAAGCACTGAAATAGTGGAAAAGTTTCCAATCAAGGCATGCATCCCAAATTTCGACTTTTGAGTTCAGTTGCATGCTATAAACATATTTATTTCAAATAATTAAATTATATCAAGTATTTAAGTATTAAGTATAATGAGATATAATGAAATTTAATTAAAGTCGAAAGTTGTTACCTTCATGTTAAGGAGTATCTATTACTTGGAAAATCTCCAGAACTTGCCAAGTGATTATAAAATAATAAAACTCGAGTGAAAGGTCTCTCATTAAAATCAGACCATAAAACCAAATTAATTAAATTAGGCAACCACAACAAAATAGATCCAAATTGTTTCATGCGCTCACCCACTTCTGATCGACTAAATCATGAAACTCACCAGTGTGTAGAAACAGATGATTCTTCAAATTTGTATGCTTAGAAAAACCTCTTGAGCAAATGTGGCATTTAAAGGGCCAAGAACCTGAATGAACATACATGTGAGATCGTAGATCGCCGGGGGTGGGGAAAGACTTGCTGCAAAGATTGCATTTGTGCGGTTTATCCTGGAACAAACAAAAATGTGTAATGTATTTCAAATATAATGCAATAAACCAAAATTTGTGTTTATTTTACTTGGTATCAAATCTTTAAGTGCTTGCTAATAATTATTACTAATTTACAAAATTAGCATCTATTTTCCTTTGTTGTCGCTGATATCCAGTATTTGTATCTTAGGGAAAAGTTATTCAAAAGAAAAGAAAGCAGCTCAGCAAGTGCACAGTTTGTATAACCAAATACACCAATTTTTGATATTTGTGGATTGAATATTCAAATCAATAGAAACTATATAGAGTTTGTTCAGCCATCCTTTGCCGTTACGTCATAATGGGTGACGTATTCTGCTGTTTTACGTATGTCTTATATTACTTGGATGTTATTTTACACGTAACCTCAAAATTATATTCAATGACATATGTTAAGAGTTTTTTTCAAAATATGACAACTTAGCTGTCAAAAGTGACAGATAAAATTTATGTCGACCTTAGATGAGAAATACGTTAATAACGTCATAATTCCGTCTCATCCATTTCAAGAATGAGGGAGCAAGCTGGACAATGTATGACGTAACGGCAAAAGATGGCTGAACAAAGTCTACCTACCTACATGATAATAGTATAAAAAATAGCACCGCAATAATTATACTCGTACCTACTAGCTTCATGAAAAAGATATGTTTTTTATTGGTGGACAATTTTACCTATTGGAAGCACGCCTCATCGTGTTTGAATCGAAGTTTCAAACACGCGCATTTTTAAAGTTACTATGGCAACATCAGCAACTGGAGAAACGAAGTCTAAATGACAATTTTTTTCAAACCGATCTGACAGAAGTACTTTGTAACGTCAAAACCTTCATTCGAACAATATTTTTTAACAATTTCAATTTTATAAATGAAAATGGGAAGTACAGTTGGTATTGTTTGAGACATTAATATTTCGATTTTTCGAATCGGTGGAAATGGTATTTGCATAAATACTATCAACATTCTCAAAACTCAATGAGGTTGAGCTCCCATGACAACGCAATTCAACCATTTTACATCATTAGTTCTTATTTCCATTTCATGTTGTTGTAGTATCTAGTAATAGATACCAGTATTTATAATTTCAAAGTGCACCAATGAAAAAAATAGCGTAAAGTATTCGTGGATAACTGGTCTCCAAAACACTCGCTCTATTTCGCGCGTGTTTTAATAACCTTAACATCCACATATAATTTAACATACTGATCCCTCCTATACATATTTTATTCAGACGATGTTAGAAATAACCCTACAAAATAATATCATTTCACACAAAAAAAATTTCTCCCAATTTTTTTTGTTTTCAATGCGATTGATCGTGTAAAATGAAGCCCTACTATCATTTTTGAAAAGAGTAGACGCTAATGCTACAATTCTTGCGCGGCTTACGTCTTGTGTAACTCATTCAATCAAACATCAGATAAAATGAGGATTACGAAGGAGCACGACAGGCATTTAGTGAGTGTTATATTATAAGTGACGTCCATTTCGAACGAAACGTCGATGATCAATCAAATGCCGTTATAGTTAAAGACGGCTGACCATTGGCATTCTTCACATTAACGAATGCATTATATTGGTAGCATTCTCAAAAATGAATTATATCAGCCAAAACCAAACTTTCCCATTTCTTGAGTTTTGTGGAATTAATTTCTTCTTACTGTTATAAGTTATTCACCCACCAAGCTTGGTGACAGTTTTTTGTGCGCCGTATGTAGTTGACCTATCCACGCAAGATGGTTTGGGAGGCATGAGTAATAAGCTCTGTAACATTTGAATCCAAACCCACTGGAGGTGCTAGGTGCTAGAGACTACAAATCTACTGTTACAGCTAGAGTTTAACATTGAAATCATTTGTAAGTACAAAAGCTTTTTATCATCTTTTAATTTCGCAGATTTGAGGATAGATAATTTAATATTTTGTTGTATGTGATAGATCTATATGATAGTATGAATTTTAGTCTTTTTTAATATGAATAAAGCCATCAGCCATATTGCAGTTATAGTGTCACAATTTATCGAAGTTCATAAATGTCGATTTTTGATATGATGGCACCCGAGATGTTTAATATTGCGGCATAGAGTGGCGTGATACCTATCGGATATGAAAATAAGTTTAGGTGGCTGTGATTGTTCAATCGTACTAACGAAAATACTGACTGGACATGGTTACATCGAACGAAATCCCATAATAAGCCTACGAACGCATATCTCAACAGTATATGTCATCTTATCAAATGAGTTGATATGATGGCATACTTCCAATGAAATGAGAAAAGCTCTATAAAAATAGTAGTTTTCACAACTAGTGCGCAAAGCGTCACTTTTCCCACCAGCGCAGAAGTTTGTACGCAAATCTAGCGAGCGCAAAAAGGGATTTGCATAGAAGATGTACACAATATTTTCTCTACAACCATATTTTTTAATGAAAGAAATCAAGTAATTTATATTAGTTATTTCATTTGAACTTTGAACAGATAAGGCTTACAACATTGAAATAAATAGAAAAATCAATTGAATGATTATTGTAAAATTTGAACAATTTTGTATTGAAACCTCAGGTAACAAATTTTCGGTTTCAGTTAGAGCCTTTGCAACAATATTTCGAGGAGTATTTCCAATGTCCGAATTGGACAACTCAAAAGAAAAATTATTTTGATCTTGGGCCATAATTCCCAAAATAATGCTTGATAGGTAAATGTTTTTATGATTAATAAATTAAAATAGATAATGGAATAAATAGTTTACTTACTTTTGGTTTGAATTTGAAAATTGTACACCAATATTAGGTTGGAATGTCAAAAAAAGTTGACAGGTCATAGGTAGCTTTGTTTGACATTTCGGTGCGGAAAAGTACCATAGCGTGTACTTTTCGCATTACTTACCCAACGGTTATCAAAAGACTTAAGAAAAGGCCTGCTTTGCGTATAAAAATTTTTGTAGAAAAGCGTATTTTGCATAGTGGTTGTGGGGAAACAATATATTTTCATATATTCTGGTGTATTTTAAAGTAAAACTTATGTATATTAAGGTATCCTTGACCTGCCCTATGGATTATATTATGAATATACCAACTAATTTAGATATTGAGCACAGTAATAAAAAAAAAGGGTGCCATCATTACCAAGTCTTCCATACTTATTCAAATACATTTTCTAAAAAATTTCATTTGTCATTTGGAGCGCCAAGGAGTGATACCTGCAGCACTTGTGATTCTGGTAAGGCTGATACACAACACAAGGAAAATTCCAAAGCAACGTTTGAACTCTAACGTTTAGACCAAAAAATGGAAGAATCGTTATAAGGGGTTTTTGGGCCGTTCGAGGCAAGGGTACAG
>CAJUYI010006243.1:0-14094 GCA_910591695.1 Galerucella pusilla
CAACGATTTTGGGCCTCTCACTCTTTGGAGCCTATCAGAACTAAGACTAGAGTCTTTCGTTTCCAACAGCCAACATAGGGTACTCTTTTTTATTTCAATGGTTTTGCCCTTATTCTTTATCTGGACATAGCCATCTGTTTTTTTTCCACATCTGCATAGTCAACTAGGTCTAAATCCACGTTTTCAAATTTTTTTATTACCCTGGAATCTTCTTGGTCTCCATCTGAAATAAGACGGTTTTTTTGTAAAGATGTTGACAAATTAATTTTCGTCTCTAGGCTTACAGGAAATGATAATTATATACGTGTGTTTCATAAATACGTGTAGAAAATTTAGGAACATTTTGATGACGTCAAAATAAGAAAATTCCTATGAACATATATCCGTAAGTTATCTGTTTCTCAGATACAGTGTGTCAAAGATGAATTCATATTTTTGATGTTTGTGAATAAATTTCAAAATAATTGTGATATTCAAGTGAAGTTTGGTATCTGGGAGTACCAGATATCGTACCCTCTATCTCATAAACGAATAACATGAGGACATATGCTTATAGGAACTTTTTTCTTATTTTGACGTCATCAACATGTTCCTAAATTTTCTACGAATGGGAAATCATGCATTCAAATCAATATATAATTAAGTATAAATATAGTTTGTCCACGACCACCTAATAATAAGTCAATATTTTACCCATATATCAACTGTCGTGAATTATGGTTCATAATACACTGTAGTGTATTATGGTTCATAATTCCCGACTAGAGATGGGGGTACAATATGAAATAAACTATTAAATCTGTGTATTTTGTTCAGGAAATTTGTTTCTGACATATATCGTATCTATAAAATATTGTCATTTTTAGTATTGATACTTTTTATAACGATATTTTCGAATATTAAGTATTTCAAAACAATATATTTATAACGGTACGTTGTATTGATACTTTCTACAGTATTGCCCATCTCTATATATGTCAAATTATTTGAAGTAGCTGCCACAACATTTTGAGGTTAGTAATATGCCAAATCGCTACTGACTTTTATTTATTAATAAATAAATTAAGTGTCGTGGACAAAGTATAGTATTCTACTCGCAATTTATGGCCATAATTCACTTGGGTGACTTGCGCCCCTCGCCTGCGGCTCGTGACGCAAACGCAAATCGTGAATTATGGCTATCATAAATTGCTCGTTTAATAATATACTATAAAATAATACCCTTCTTGGTGTGCGTCATCGATTGTGACGTAAATCCGGGTTTTCGGCATGTCGTTTATTTTATATGCTATTTTGACATATAGCTAACCTTAAATTTGATAAATGAGATCATCAGTATTGTAATTAGCCAAATTCGGAAAGGCTATGCAATTTTAATAATTACCAGCTTCTTTTTCTAACTGAAAATACTTGAGAACTTTCAAAATACTGATGTTTTTCCGTGTATTCATGCATATTTTTGTATAAGCTCTCGATTGATAGGTTGAGATTGAGCATAATCTAAACATCAACCAATCAAATTTTTGTAAGTCAAAGATTAGGGTTAACGTTTGTAATACATTTAAACGGTTCATTATTGTGATATTTTGATTAGGATTAATCACAGACCTGCCTTTTTTCCGTTTCTTCCTACGTAATGTGTTAGAAAGACATTAACAATTGATGACGTACACCAAAAAGGGTATTATTTCAACTATAGTATATATAAGTATAAATAAAAGGTTGTAAATATTTTGTTTTGTTTCTAAATCTAAACTAATTCAACTACTTAGTTCAATTCTATGGTTACTTATTCCGACTTGATCGATCAGTTTTTAGGCTTCGAACCGCCGGTTTACGTCAAGCATAGTGTTGCCGCGACACGAGACGAGAACAACAAAATTATAACGTAGCATAATATTTAAATTACAAAACATATATGTTGGTAGTAGGTGAAATATTCTACTATATTCGTAGCGTAAATTCATATAACAATAATCGATGAGTTAGCAAACTCGGGCATTCGGCCTCGTTTGACAAATTTCCCATCTCATATCGTAATATATGAGTCTTCACAATACTTAGGTAGGTATATCTATCTATTTAAGATTTTTACTCAAACGAGATCCTAAATTTCGCGCCGGTGCAACTTCATTTCGCGTTGCTTTGGGAAGGCCTTCATATTATTCGAAGTATTATAATAACATTGTTCAAAAATAGATTCTCATTTATTCAGAAGTTTCTCGTAATTCACAAATAACACCCTGAGACCAGCCCTGTACGACCTCTCACTCAGCTAGCAAAAACAAAACGCGGCTCGCCGCCAGCAACATAAAAAACTATTACCTATTTGTTTTCTTGAAATATATATATATATATATATATATATATATATATATATCTCTCTCTTTCTCTTTCTATCACTCATTTGGCCGTCGCAATTTTACATCATATTAGCGGTAAAACTTCATACGTTACTTTTACCACAAGATAATAAGATCAATCACGGACCTTCCCGGCAAACTGGTGGTGATATGGCATCTAAGCGGGGTTGATCTAGGGCTGTCGATGAGAAAGGACGTGGTCGTGTTTTTACAACAAAAAACTAATTACTAATTATTTCCGGTACCGGCAAAAGGCCAACTAATTTTTGATGACGTATAAGTACAATGCAAACTCTTTAAAAAATTGAACTAATTTCTCGAGAGTAATTTCTAAATGAATAAGAATGTACTAAAATGATAAGAAGTGCACTTTATTCACTTTTACCTACATGGATACCTTTGATTTCCAATTCTACCTTCTTTTGAATAACAAACCAGCACCCTTTAATTATCCAACGGTTAAGATATCAAACAATAATATAATATAACAGTTACCTTCGTTACCTGCTGCCATATTCACTGAACTTTAAAAAATACACCGACTTACGTATTGCCAAAGCTCTGCAGCGCAGCAATAGTGGCTAGTTGATGTTCTCTCGGTTTTAAGACTGAACACCTGTATATGCTATTATTACAATTTTTATATTTAACGTACAATATTCAATATGATTCAATACTATAATCTGAACTATTTATTCTCTCTTATTGGCTTCTGCAGCTAGACTTTCGTAGTTTTGTACAGTTTCATCTACGTTTGTTCAAAAATCCGTCGCTCTACACAGCTCTACACGGCAAACATTGTTCGGAATTTTCCGATGCCCATCGGCATCCACTTATATTCGTGCCGACAAGACAATTTTATCTGGTACTTGGAAAGTATTTATTACCCCCAGCAGATTCAACCAATTGTTGGTTGTTTTATTACATGTAAACTTATGTAATTACTTTGTTTGAATAAATAAATAAAAAATCACATCTAGGTACGGCCATGTTTTAAGGTTGTTCCCTGATTTGGAATTGTGGTCCTTAATGGATTTATATGCTCGTTTCATGCCATTGAATTTTGAAAGGCATTGTGGTCCAGTAACGCCTATGTGCCCATTTTCATGGAGAACTGTTCCAATGTTCTCCCACACTTTTTTCTGGCTTACTCGTCCCGATGCTAAGTTTTTTTGCTTCTTTCGGAATTCTTCTACTAGCAGTAGAATTGCTTCATGCGACCACTTGAAAACTGAAAAAAAATGCAAATCAACTAATAACCAAACAGAAAATTAATAAGGATTAAGTAAGCTATTTTATAAAATAGTTATGAATGTCTCACACAAAATCAAGAAGCTCATAGAACACAATAAATCCTTACCATTTACTGCCTCGCCAACGTTGCTAGGAATAGTACAATCTTCACTAATATTAGAGCCGGGGGCAGCTGCAATTGAAATGATACAAATGCTATAATTTATCAAATTTATACCAACCATATGCACAAAATGGAAAAATTTAGTAAGGTCCATTAGCACCGACTCACTGTTTAAGTGTACTTAACTAGGTAGAGTTTAAAATTTAAGACTCCCTTAAAAATATAACCCTTGCACCATGTCAACTATAGGCTGGCCTAGCTAAGCAGCCAAGTAGCTTGGCATCAATTCTAGGAAACTTTTAGTTTGATTTAAATGATTGGTATCATTTTTTCGATTTCATATGCCATAATTGTCATTATTTGTTTACACAAAATACGGACGGTCCATTTTCAGTTTATATTTTATATAATTAGCACCTGTTTCTAGTTTGTTGTTTGGTCTGGCAGTGACTGTGATTTGCATTTTTTATTTATTTAGTGAATTATTGCATGTAAAATGGAAAATAAGTCTCTCAAAAGACCTAGAGGTCCAAACTATACCGAAAGAGAAAAACAGTTCCTTATTATAAATATAATATTTCAATATAAAGACATAATAGAAAATAAAAAAACGGATTCAGTATCCATTCAACTTAAAGAAAAAATATGGAAAAAATAGAAACTGAATTTAATGCAGGTTCTCCTGCATTAATTAATAGGACCTCGGAATCATTGAAAAAATATTACGAAAATAGAAAGAAAGAATTACGCAAAGAAAAAGCACAGGAAAAAATGGAGGCGTACAGAACAGGTGGAGGGCCTTGTGAAAAACCACCTAATATGGAGTCCTCAGATGAAGTATTATTGGCCATGATCAATGACAAAACGGTTACTGGCCTCACCAATATTGATGGAGACAGAGGTGAAAGTGGAAAAGTAAGTTGAATATTAGTAAAAAATTTTTTGACAGGGAAATATCCTGATTTTGTTAATTTTAAAACAGAATGTGTCCCTGGTAAGACTAATTATTTATTGCATTTAAGTCTATTTTGGATACCTTAACTGAATCTTTGGCTCAAGTAAGACATGTTTTTTAATTTTTTATAGGATTTTGATATCAGTATTCCATCAAGCTCTGCTAACCCTGAAGTCGAACTCAGTTATGAGTTTGATAGAAATCAGGATACTTCCAAGGATGAGTTCGGCAAAAATCAAAATAGTACTGAAGAGGATACTACTGAGGTATGATACTTTCAAAATAATATTTGGAACTATGCTTTATACTTATTTTTACAAATTAAAAAATGTACTGTTTTTTATTTTCAGAACCATTCCCTTACAAAAAATAAACAATGGGAACTTATACTCCTGCAGATCTGAGACAAGGCGCCAACAGAATTTTGTCATTCCAGAGTCCGAATAAAGAAAATATATTAAGTAATGATGAGTCTGTTCCAAAAGGAAGGAAACTGCAAAATACCAGTAGGCGTCGACCAGCAACTGTCATAAGAACATTGACTTCAACAAATGTTGCTGAAAATATGACAAACTACTGAACAAATGAACAAATAAGAACCAAAAATAAAATAGAATATGAAAAGGAGGAGCATAAATTGCGAAAAGAAGCTCTTCAATTAGATATTTTAATAAAAAAAGAGCAGCTTAAATCTAAAGCATTTGACTAATATTTTTTCCTGAAAATTGAAAAGTTTTCCATAAGAGGACACATTAAATTTTCATATAAAATCTGACTTTATTTTTTGTGATTGGTTTAGTTTTATTTAAGAATTATTTGTTCTTGATTAGTTCATGGTTTTATTAGATTATATTGTTTGTTGTTTTTATTTAGTTATTTTGAGATAATATTCCTTTTATCTAGATTCTTGTTTGATTTAATAGTCGTTCGTGTGTGTTTCAATATTTTTTATTTCCTGTATTTTAAGAGAAAATCCCTTTTTCTAGATTCTTGTTTAATTTAAAACTTGTGCTTATGTATTTCTATAGTTTAATTTAAGAGTTGTTTATTCAAATGTTTTTTATTTTTGTTATTCTACCTAATATTAATCTATTGTTATTTTTTACCCACCTTGGTTAAGGATTGTGTTTTTCAGATATAATAATATCTAGATTTTTCCATGTAGATCCCAGGTAGCCATATGACGTGATAATGACGTTATTATTTCGTTATCCGTTACGTCATTTATCACCATGTCTATGACGTGATAATAACGTCCTACTCACGTGATTAAGTCACAGCCCAGTGACATCATTTTGAGTCGTAACTTTTACGTAACTCTCTAACGTCATTCTTCCACGGAAATATGACCATTCATTGAGTACCGAATTTTTGGCGAAATTAAAAACAGCAATTAATACATTCCAAATATATTTATTCGAAGAATATGTAACATAAATGTATCTACATACAAAATTGTTTATGATTAATAGAGGAAATACACAAATTCTTGATTAGAGCACAGAAATCAAATACCAAATAAATTTATATTCCTAGGGATCTGAGATATGATATTATTAATGATATGGTAGGCTTCATAAAGT
This sequence comes from Galerucella pusilla, assembly GCA_910591695.1. NCBI lineage: Eukaryota > Metazoa > Arthropoda > Insecta > Coleoptera > Chrysomelidae > Galerucella > Galerucella pusilla. The sequence continues at coordinate 6,259 of CAJUYI010006243.1, forward strand.
TCATGTAACTATTTGAATTTTTGAAACAACAAAATATTCAACATTTTTCAACTGAAGTATAAAAATTTTCAGAAAGTATGATGTATCTAAGTACTTTCAAATCTATTGCACTGACACTGCCATCAAATATTAAAATATTAACAAGTCAATAGCAAAGTTCTTTTGGGTTTTACACTATTCTTAGATGTCCATCTGATTCACAAAACATTTAAAAATCGGTTTCCCATTTTATAGTATTACTATTGAAGTTATTATATTATTGTTCTGAACCCTAACCATATGCAATATCTCCACTTTCCGGGAGCTATAAAGTTTTTCCTTTCCAATACATTCAAATTTCTGACTTCTCACAAACTTCTGACGTCATTTTACGAAAACTGCCTTATTATAAATTTTAATGTTGTCCTTCCGTATGAAGTCAATTTTCTTTTTTGCAAATTTCTGGTCTATATGGAGCACTGATGATGGTATAAAACCGAGATTGACCTACCATTTCAATAGGCTTGGTACAGATATAAATACAATTAGTTAATTTTTTTTAGACAATTTGTGTTTACACAGTGTGTAGTAGAGGATATGATACAACAATATCATCAGTTCTTGTAAAAACCCAGCATTTTGTTACAATATCATATATGTTCCAAAGCTCTAGAGTTGTGGATAGTTTATTCAAACAATAAATATTTAAATCTTTAGAATTTTGAGGATATGTAAAGAATGAATCATATTGATTATATTTTTTACCCAATATTAAAATTTTGTTATTGACCTTTAATATATTTCGAATCTGAACTACATGATTTTCTTTGGTTGAACAATAAGAATCTGATGAATTATATGAAAATATTGATGATACAATTTTTTGATGAAAGTTTTTTAAACTGTGAACAAAGTGGAATACCAAATGATAGAGGTTCATTATGATGTTCCATCAAACATTTAGTATTTTCAATAATGGTAGTATCAACATTATCAATACGGTCAATTTCCATTAATCTCCTGATTATTTGTTCCAATGGACGTTGTGGAGATTTTATCAAACTTTTCAATTTACCTAAATAGTTCTCAAATGGAAAAGCAGAGTATGAATCTAGTGCACCAAATCGTTTCACATCATTAGACAAATGACATAATGTGTGAACATTGTAGACATAAAATTGTCGTCCATAAATTTTCTCGCAATGAATCACAAACATACGAAGGTATTCATTAGCCAGGTTGTGAAATTTTGTGATTTGGGTATAAGAAACTAAAATAGAAATAGCACAACTCAATAATAAAAAGTGCTCGTAAATTGCAATGTCAACTATACCTTTTAAAACTACTAGACCAATATATAAAAGAAACGTTCTAAATTCTGTAGCTTTCCATCCGGCCAATTCAGACAACACTCTAGGTTTTCTATTAATTTCTGTTTGTGTACTTGCTCTTAATAAAAGGATACGTTCAGACAATAATTTCACCTGTTGACTACTTAACCGAACATGTAAAGAACCACTTGTCCAAAAATGCAACAGTTTTCTAGTTACTCCCAGACAAACACTATGCATATAGTCTATGGGAAAATCCGAAACTACGTCTAAATGTGGCAATTTTAATAAAGGCGACTCTCCCAGATGGTAATCTGGATCTCTTTTACTTCTAAAAGAACTATCTGTCCTCAAAGGAGCTGAAATTCCTTTTAAAATTACCGTACGACCAGCATAATCATAATCTCCTTCTTCCTCACACTTATCACAGGAGGAATATCCCCCGTGAGATTTTATACATTTAATGTAAGCCCTTGCTGGGGCATCACAAATGAAGTTTTCAATTTCTACAGAATAAACGGTATTTCTAAATGGGAATCCTTCCTCTAACAAAATGGTAAGATCGTTTAAGAAATCATCTAAATAAGAGTGTAAAGGGGATGGTTTTGAAACACCACAGAAAATTCCAACTGTAAATGGACTAAAGTTCTTTCTATTAGAAATTTTACACAAAATTGGCCAAAACTGCAAACTGGAACTTCCAAAAAGAGGAATTCCATCTATATTAAAGCTCAATTTTAAAATATTGTTTCCATAATCTAGTGAATTTTGTATTTTTAAACTGCGAGTAAGACCACAAACTAACCCTATATGACTATATGACCCAGTTTCTAAATGCTTGATCTTATATATACGAGGCGTTTTTAATAAGCTTCGAGAATCCAATGGAAGCTCTTGATGGTAAGGATGTAAGATACGTGGAAGCTTAGTAACTGTTTCTTTTGGTACATTGCATTCAATCGCCCAATGGGCTAAATCTGTGTTCAATGCCCTGACAGGTTTTTGTTCTGAAAGATTAGAACAAGTAGCACTACTGAAATTGGCTTCAACATTTTGTTCAACCAAATTGGAACAAGAACTTTGCAACTCATTATAGTTATATTGCTCATGTTCATCATCTAAAATAACAAAATTTTCAGTTTGGATATTTCTGATAACATTCTCAGTTCCCTGTAGATTTGAAGGTCCTGGTACATTAGAATCCAGTGGACACTGTTTATCAACTTCAACACCCTCAATGGTTACATTATGATTCTGATTTTCAATACTCTCAGTATTTATATTAGTGTTATTGATAGACTCATTAATATCATTCAAAATGTTATGTATATGTGATTGAACTCTGCGAAAAATTTGCATTTTTCCAACAATACTCTTACTAAGATCTTTTTTAAACATTTTGCAGTCGAGTTATAAAGAAAATTTTTGATTTTAGAGTTAAATTTCTTATTTGGTATATGATTCACAAGCTTGAGTATTCTTTTATAACAGATAAAACTAAAGTCATGATCACATTAACTGCTACGACGTTGAAGCCGTTGGGACGCATGTTTTAACCAAACTTTGATTATATCTTCAACATTTGAATCTAGGGTATTTTCATTGTTTCTTTTTATAGCCCCTAAAAGTATATTTTTAGTTACATAACATGTAATTGAATATAATTACACCAAAGCAAAGTTATTAGCATTTTTCATAATAGTATGGTCACATAAAATAAATGCTTATATTAAAATTAAATAGTACAATAGTCCTTTGGTAGATCGACGTTTCCAACAGTACTTATTCCCAGTTGTAGATTTTATTTATTTAGCGTATGGCGTTTCGAAACATTTACATATATAAAAATATAGAAAATAAATGAAAAAAGAAATAATAAAATAAACGTAGCTAGTTTACAAACAAACATTAAGGTTATTTATATAGTCTATCGCTTCTGGCGTTGCAAACAGGAAATCCTCGGGGTTGCCATTGTATGACCGTTGGGGACATTCCTCTATTATATGTTTTATCGTCTGGACCTCTCCGCAATCGCATGAAGGGGATGGAAGTTTTCCCCATTTGTTTAGCAAGTATGCGCATCTGCCGTGTTGGGTTCTTATGCGATTTAATGTACACCAGGTAGGTAGATAGGTAGATTGAATCCAGGGGGTCTTTGTGTTATACAGGGCATGTTGTTCGCCTGAGCTTCCGACCATTCGTGTACCCACCTGTCTGTGATTTTAAACCCAGTCTCTGTGGCAATTTTTGCGGTGTTTGTTGGTGGTTTTCTAGAGCGCAGTCGGTTTTTGTTGGCGTCTTTAATATAGTTATGTATTGGGAGTACTCTGTTGTTGACTATCTTCTTGTACTCGTTTGTCAGCAAATTGATTCGGCGCAGATGAGGCGGTGGTATATCACTTAATACTGGTAACCATTGAGTTGGAGTGGATTTGATTACGCCAGCGATTATTCTCATGGTGTTATTTAGTTGTGCGTCGACCTTTTTCACGTAAGCGCTGTTAAGCCACACTGGGGCGTTTACTCCGCTGCCGAGTAAACAAGGCCTAAGGCTGACAGTCTAAGGGTCGAGTCGAGTCGAGTCGAGGCTGATGTTCCCCATGTCGAGCCGCAGAGTTTCTGAATAATGTTGTTTCTGGTCTTTAGCTTTTCCGCAGTGTTAGTCAGGTGTACATTGAAGCTTAACGTTCTATCAAGCGTGACGCCTAAGTATTTTGGGTTTTCATTGTGATTGAGTAGGGTGTTATCAAAGTAGACTTGAAGTTTTGTCTTGGCCATTTTGTTGTTTAAATGAAAGCACGTTACTTCTGTTTTCGAAGGATTGTAGAGTTGTAGAGTTGTAGAATTAATTACATATAAATCCAAACAATTGCAATACTTACTTATGATAGCAGACTTCAAAATAAGCTCCGCAAACTTGTGTTTTTGTTGCCTCTTTCCATAAAAACTAAATTCTTTTGCCAGTGCGTCAGCCAATATAGTTTTTAGTAGTCTATTGGTAGAGTTTATGATATCTGACCTGACAAATACAATGCCTAGAAAATAAGAAACAATAAATACACAAATAAATATTAGAAACTGAATAATTTACCAAAGAGTTGAGATTTTCAGCCTTTTTCAGAAATTCTTCTAAGGTATTTAAAACTGATCCAAAGACTGGATTGGAAACTGAACGGGAAAATCCTCTGGTAATTTGTAATTTTGTACATGTATAAGTTTTCTGCATTAATAAATTGAAAATCTGATTATTCTGTTCCCTTATATTCGTTAGAAGAGTGAGTACCTCTTTTTGAAAACCTAAAATTATAAAAATATGCATCAACAATTCAAGAATTTAACCTGCAAGCTGCAGATGTAGAAAGTTCAATACCGAAATATTTTCTGTGTGTTCCTTGTAGCATATTATTTATTCTTTTTCCTCTTATTTTTTGGGAATCGAACCACAATAATGCTTTTGTAGATTTTTTATTTCGACGTCTCGGTAGCGTTCCGGAATAAAAAACATAAAAAAGCATTAGGTATTGTTGTTTGAATTCCAGGAAATTAGAGAAAAAAGAACCAAAATATTTTTTTTAGCTAGTTTCTGCTGACAAAAAACATTATTAGTTTCAAATAAATGAAACAAAATATATTTGAAAATTGAATAGGTAAGTACCTGATTGCCTAATAAGTATAACTATTTGATTTCAATTCAGTTTTGCATTACCTTGAAAACATGCTCAGTTATTATAGCTAGTTTACCTGAATTTCCATATGATGGGTCACACTTTTTTGATGAACTTGGTGTTGTTAAGTTTTCAATGCGTGCCGTAACATCTAAACAAATTTTATATTTTTAGGATTTATTAGTAAGGATATTGAACAAATTCATTACCTTTTGATGCAACTGTAACTAGAGGACTACTATGAGTAACTAGTGGACTACTATGAACATTACATGAAGAATGATTTTCTCCTAAAAAACAATATCGCTGCTCCAAAACAATATCGACGTAACTGCGAAAACTACAATTTCACAGAAATAGCAAAAAACAATTTTAATTCCTTATTTTAATAATTTTGAAAAAGGAGGAAACAATATTATATTTTAAAATAAAAACGATTTATTATTATTTTTAACCCACTTTACGACTTACTAATTAAAAATAAATAGTTTTTAAAATTAATGGTGAATTTTGTAGTTACGTCGTTATAACTCCAAAATGGAACACGTTAAATCTCAGTTAGTACAACTTTTTATTTCGAAACTAATACATTCATGAAAAAATATTATTTTGGTTATAATTGTAACTAAGTGATAATAACGAACATAAAACGGCTTCAAACATTAGTTGCATTTTATAAATAAATACATCATTTAGATTGTAACATTATCGAAAAAATATATATAAAAATCAGGAATAATGTGTGTATCAACTAAACTTTTCAGTTCATAATTTTTTCGACACGATCTACAATTTCTTCAGCTTTAGACAATAATCTGTCAAATCTGGCTGTCTGCCCCTTCAGGATATCTTTCTGCTCCTGGCAGTTGTTGGTGTAGTCTTGGACCTTCTCGATTGTCGAATCTAACGTATTGTCAAAGGCGTCTTTCCAGCTTCGAGATAGTTTCTCAATGGAGCTTTCTACTATTTTCTGTATTGAGGACATTTCCTGTTCAAGAGTCTCACGGTAGATCTCTTGATTGTTAAGATTATGCAGGACAAACATGTCCTTTATGAAAATTACCAATTGGTTTGGTATGTGCGGATCCTTAAGATCTATCAACGCTTGTGCTCGATCCTCGGCCACCTATCTGGGCTCGTTCTCTTCTATCATTGTTACTTGAAGCCGGAGGTGGGCTGCTTGATGGCCCAGGACCTTGGAAATCAACATCTGCGTCTATATCCGGAAGGTCTGATATCAACTCTTCCATGTTTATGATATGCTTGTTTAACGGAAATGGTTTTTATATCTTTTTCATCAGAACGTCTTTTTTTTGTTCTATAATTAACAGATTTCCTTGCTTAAAACTAGTTTTAAATTGAAATGTGCTGCTGCTTTTTTAAATTTTAAAATTCGCACATCGCTAATTTTAAAGTCGTCTCCGTCAATATCTTTTGAAATATTGAGAGACATTTCTTCGAATAAACTTTTAATATCAATAAAATCATTCAAACCCATTTCCTGTACTTGTATTGGATTACCTTTTTTTGGCGCTGCGGATTATTGATACATATTGATCTGGAACATAGACAGGTCCAGATTTTTTTGATCTTATTGCCCTTGAACGCTATGAACGGCATCACCCTCGTTTTGGGTGTGTCCTCGCACCAAATATTTATGTGATCGAGTTAATGTTTAGACATTCTACCGCGTAAATGTAAGTGGCAATTTGAAACCTAAAACAACATTATCATTATAGTTTAAAATTAAACTTTAAGATTTTATTATGTAACCTGTTTTTTTGTTGTCCTCCACAGTTATCTGAAAAAAAGACAACATTCGTTTCGGGAGTGGTTTCCGATATTTCAGTCAAAAATTTTAATATGCATGTGCCAATTTCCACAGCGCCTCTATGACCAAGCGCTTCATGCCAAAAAAAGCTTTGGTTTTATCGGCGTAACCTTAAATAATGGTGAACCTTCAGAACACTTGACAAAAAAACAAAACATACTCACAGTGAAATTGAAGCAATTTAGCCGAGACTTTTAAAAAAATGCTGTTGTTTGACCTACAGGTATTGGCATATCCGCCTGTAAATCATAAACCGCCAATGTTATTTCATGGTTTCTTGCTCTTTCCTTGTCCTTTTTTTTTCTTTTCTACTGAGATCTTTCTCTTCTAAGTGATCTTTATTTTTTGTCTCCAATTCCATCTTTTGGTCTTCGGTGGCGTTCTTATATGCTTCGCATTGATCACACTGATCTTTTTTTGGTGCAAAAAATCCGATATTGTACTCAGTGTTGAAGATTTTTGCATACATGTCATAAGCAGCTGGTTCTTTCTTAAGATCCTCCCTTTTTTTCTTATAGTTCCTATGGAGCTCGGCGATAGGTCCGCCGTCTATAAATTGACGAGAAGTAGCACTTCTGACGTAGTGACTCTCAATTCTTGGTATAGAGTCAATATGAATCTTAATTTAAAATTTCTTCTGTGTTTCTTTTTGTGATTATTATGTTTTCCTCGTTGATCCAGAGACTTTAGATTTAATAATGGTTCTTAAAGTTCTTTCTGACAAACCTAAGGTGTTCATCATTTTGCAAATAAAAAGCGCAGTTCTGATTTTTAGGATTAGCAACTGAAATTCGTCTATAATTAAGTTCTAGTCGTTCTATACAAGAACCCAGGAAATCACGTTGACGCTGAAGGGATGCTAAATTCCAATAATCGTGAAATATTTTTCTTCTAAACTCATCGCAAAATTTTTTATTACAACCTAAAATACATTTTTTTGAGCAGGGCGGTTTGAAGGGGAGTTTGTTTAGATTATTTAAAAACTGTCTTAGGAAGCTTCGATCTTCCTTAAATAAATCAATTCTTCGAT
>CAJUYI010006244.1:0-14090 GCA_910591695.1 Galerucella pusilla
TGGAAATATCATCTAGCTTTTCAATCGCAGAATTAATATCATTTCCAGCAGGTGTCGAACATGACTTCTTTTTGCAAAATGCTATTGGAGTCGAAAGTTGAAGTTTTCTTTTTGTTGGTTCGCTTAGGCATTCCCTCGATGGAGTTGGTTGGTCCTTGGATGTAGTTGGTTGATCTTCGTTGAATAATGGTTCTGACCCCATTCCTTCTAGTGAAAGCGGCTCCTTATTTTCGGATTCAGTATTTTTTGCATTGCGTTTATTTACGAGATTCGGATCTTCCTGCAATATAGAAAAAAAACTGCCGTACTTAATGTGATTTGGTAAATTTCTTTTATAAAACTAAGCAAAATAAAGCAATTTTGTTCTAGGTGCCAACTGAAAAAAATCAATGGTTGGAGATAATAAATGGATTTGAAACGAAATGGAACTTTCCAAAATGCATCGGAGCCTTAGATAGCAAGCATATCGGTATTAGAGCGCCCCCTAAGACTGGATCTGATTATTTTAATTATAAACAATCCTTCAGTATAATTTTGATGGCTTTAGTTGACCATGACTATTGTTTCACATATATTGATGTAGGGGCGAAAGGGAGAGCATCAGATGGTGGTGTGTGGCGAAACTGTAGTTTCAACGAAGCTCTGCAGGCAGATGTGCTCAATATTCCCTCAGATGCCGATATTGTCGCAGATGATGCATTTCCGTTAACAACATTTTTACTTAAGCCTTACAGTAAAAGAAATTTATCTAGAGCAGAACGCATTTTCAACTATAGGCTGTCAAGAGCTAGGCGAATTTCTGAAAATGCTTTTGGTATACTGGTATCAAAATTTAGAATATTTGAAAGGCCAATTGCTGTAAGTTTACAAAAAGTTGATAAAATTGTAAAAACCTGTTGTTCAATACATAATTGGTTACGAAAAACTAGCAATTGTTACGTGCCACCTAGCTTAATTGATTGTGAGGATGAAAATTACAATGTGATTTTGGGAACATGGAGACAAGATGTAAGAAATTCAGCTTTAACAAACTTGAGTCTCACGACTCATGACAGGAATCCGAGTAGATTAGCATTAGCCAAAAGAGATAAATATTGCGACTACTTTAACAATGCAGGGGCAGTCAATTGGCTGTGGAACATGGTTGAGAACTAAATAATAAAAAGTCTTAACAGTGATTTTTTTTCAAATTTGTAATGACTATGATGTAGTTATAAACGCAAATAAAATCTTACCAAGTTTGAATGGGTTTCCCTTCCTTTTACATGCGGTCTAAGGAAAGAATCCATTAACTTAAACCAACTCACTTTAGGGATGTAAACATCATCCAAAGAACATCCAGACTTAATACTTTGTTGAATTTTTTTTAATTCTTGAGAATAGGAGCTACGTAAATTCTTGAATGTCATAATTACATGGACGTCTGTGAAATCATCAATTGCCATCGCCGATGCAATCCTTTTAGCTGCGGCTGCACGTGCATTTCGATTTTTATAATCTTCTCTCGTAGGATCCCACAAGACCGGTTCATTTTGATAAAATTCCAGGAACTTTAGGGTCTCTGCATCATTCATCCTTAAAATATTGGACGCCATGACAGACACAACCGTCCTCTTCGCCTGCTCACGATCGACTGCACGAAACAAAAATCAAACCGGTTTGATTTTCTCACGAACGAAATATTTTGGTTCGTGAAGGTTCGTTCTTCACGAACCTAAAGGTTGCCATGGGGAGTGGTACACGAAAGCGTGAATGACGTTCGTGATTCACTACCCGTGGCAACGCGGCTTTAGTCGCGCGTGAGAGTTTCTCTCATGTACAAAATTTTAGGAAATAAAATGGATTTCTTTTGAAAAATATAAGTTATATTTGTAAATTGCACAGTCAATATTATTATAAGTTACAGAAGAATAATGTTTATAAATCTTCATCAGATTCCATGCCCATAGCATAGGTCCGATATGAAAAAATTGTATGTTCTGGGCAAATCGGTCGCTGGCAAGTTCTGCATACTTTCTTGACTTTTCTGTTCTTTCGACGAGGACAGAAGGTACAAAAGCTTTCATTGGTATTTTCTGGTTGTCTTACTTCTGGTGTTAGTAATTTTGCTGTGTTTCTAATAGACATTCGTAGGCTGAAAGGTAAGCTTGGAATCTGGGACCGATTTATAAGGCGAAGTTTTATCAATGAAAGAGCAGGTTCTAGGTGGTATAGGATCGTTAAAACAACAAATACAAATTTATAGATATGGTGCTAAATTTATTACACGGTTTGTCGCCTAATGAGGGAAAATCTCACACGAAGAGCGACCTTCTGATAAACACTCTGCACTACACTAATATGAGGTGATGAGTTTACACTTATCATGCTAGGAATATAAGTGGTAGTAGATAGTAAAGTAGCCGATATGACAACGCTCAGAAATGTGTCTAAAGGCAAATATACCGGACTTTAAAAAAAGTGTGAGAGAAAATCTCATTTGGCCAATAATGCCGGGTTAAATAGGCAAGCGAAAGCGAAAGTAAAACATGCTTATCGGTAGCTGAGTATGAAAAACTTCCGTGCCCTGGACAACGAACAAATGAAATGTCAAATTACAATAATTGTTGTATGTTCCTGAAAGATTTAACGGCAAATGTTGATTGAAATCTTGTTTGAAAGCAATAATAATTGCTGCTTCTTCGATAGGATAACTAGATTGTAGCCAAATATTAAACTAAAAAGATGTAGACTTTATGGAAGAATAATTATTTGGCAACTGTCAAAATATTAGTTTCTGTTGACACGAATGTTACCGAAACCAAAGTACCTAACGTTAACCAACGCCTTCTACCCATTTTATTGCAGTCTACAGATAATTTTTTGCATCTTTAAATTGTATGTTCCAATAATAAAATCGGGGGAAGAATGGAAAGTTTAATACATTACACGCTGCAAAAGCCCTTTTAAAAGCTCGCTTCACCTCGCACCTAAAAGTAAGCTTTCGCAGCTTGTAATGTAAATAATTATTTCACACTACCCAATTGACCTTATTATCTATACACTGTGTTATTTATAAGATGCTACTTAGGGAACCGCCATACTTCAGGTTTAATTTTTAAATTTTCTGTGCACTTAACCGTGTAGCTATTTCCCAGACGGTTAAAAGTATTCGAAAGTGGCCGACTTTTCAATCAAAACTATCAATTTTTTCATTGAACCAGAATGAGTTTGAGAAAATTGAAAGTGCACTTGAACTTAATTTGCAATAACCTTTCCAAATCTGTTATTGTTTTTTATGAATGGTATTTTGGTAAAAAAGTTAACTTGCGTTTAACAGTTTTGTACAGAAATCCCTATGTCGTATCTTATAAATATAATAGTGTATAAGAAAGTTTCCAATCTACTCCACTCCTTACAAGTTATGTACTCTATAAAAAAATCCTTTCGTACCAGTGACGTATGATATTTTTGCTACTACTAAATATTCACCAACTAACGATTCTCATCTAAAGATATCAGGAATGTTTGTTAATTTAGTTTTATTCACAGCCCTATTACTAACGTCATTGAAGGCTAAAAAGTATCATATTACACGCCTCTATTATACTTCCCGCCCTAACTTCTCGCCCTCTAAAATAATGTGATCGTTAATATTCAGGGCTATTCTGTAAGTAAAGTGGTTATCGCAGTTGTTAACCATAGCAACTCTGCTAACAACTTTCGATAATGACTTTAGTAACCACGTTCGAAATTTTGGTATTCTCTAATACACGGTTGGCAATTGTTGTTATGATAACAACCTTCAAGACCCAAACGTGAAAATGAACGTGACAGCGCCGCAAAATAGTTCCAATGTGCGCAAAATAGGTCTAGTCGTTTCTTTGCTTTGACAGAGTAAATAATTATAAACTTCAAATATCTTTGTGATTGTTTATTTTTTCGGTTAAGCTAAATTTAAATATATGGTTTACGATCAAAATCCTTTTGAAAAACGAATTAAAATAATTTAAAGACAAAATAAATGAAATTTGTAGCTGTATTGAAAAGGTATGATGGATTCTTATTATAAGACACGTACAGTAAGATTTATAAAGAATGACCAGAAATTATAATTCTCTATAACAGAGAAAATTACCTAAAATGGTCAACTGAAGTTCTTCTTGCTCTACTACCTAAAGCTAAAATGTTCACATTTTCTTGTCTCTGAATTGGGTCTGGAATGTTTATATTCTCTTCATCATCCGGGCCAGTGGCCCTAAATCATCCATGTGTATTAGCTTTGAAACATTCCAATAAGTGTCTGACGCAAGTAGTTTTCGTTAACAACTCCTCTGGAGCAGTTGCCAGTGAACCACTTCTCATAGCCACTTGTCATTATGCATAGCAACTCTTATAGCGACTTCACTCCAATAGTGAATAACAATTTCGCGTTTAGCAACTGACCTTGAACATAACGACAATTTACAGTTGCTATCCATAACAACTTTTCTTAGTGAATAGCCCTGATTATCTATTTTAGATGAATATTTTTTTATTTAAAAATATATTTGTGACAGTAGTTGTCAAATGTATTATTTTAGGTGTGTTCAGAACGAAACAAAGATTTATTAATTTTGATCGGGATATGATAGTGGTAAATAAAATAGTATACAAACCTCGGCAGGGAGTTTCATTCCTGTCTCGAGATAATATAGCTAACCTCTTGACAATAATGAAACTCTTCCCTCCTCGGTGTGTAATATATACTATTAGGGTTCTTAAAGTTGATACAAATAGAGAACGGGCTTGGAAATTCCGCTCTCTTACGGGTCGATATGGGAAAGTAATTTTCGAATAGGTCCTGACCAGTACCCAGACAGTTTTGGACTCATCCCCAAGGAAATGTCTACCAACCAAACCCACCTCAAACTAGCCGTTGATTCGACACCATCGATCAGAGACTTAGAGTCATCGGCACCTCAGCCTTTAGGCTTTTTGTGCTCTTAGTTGTGATGTTTATATGAAGATACCAGTAGCCCTTATCAGGCTCAACAGTCTTTTTACTAGATCCTTCTTGGAGAAATCCTCCCTTGGATGTTCTAGTCCCAAGGGTCTATATCACCAATGAGATAATGCTTCACAGTCAAAGATAATGTGAGAGGCAAATATGTTTCTCCCTATATATGCCAATTGTATGCATATGCTTCCTCAGCGTACAGTGACCGGTAAGTAGGTGGACTTGCCGCTACTTCCGCCTCGGAATCACTGTCCTTACATACTTCAAAAAGGGCGGCAGTCCCTCACACACTCTCCGTCATCTCTCCCTTCTATCACTCCTACCTCTCACATGCCTTATCGAGTCCTTCTCTTTCCCTGATCATGCTCTCCACTACGCCAGCTACCTCCACCGTTTCCTCCTCGCTACCCAACATTACTTCGACCAGGTTTTTCCAATACGCCGCCTCCCATAGTTTCTTCTCCAACATCTTCAGTACTACCTCATTATTTCAGCATCTGAACACAAATTCCTGTCTCTCTTGTCCCTTGTCCCAATCTTGTGGAGGAATCCTACTCTAGACCCATCTCCAGTAGGCACCTGCGTGAAGAAGCAGTCCCCGAAAGGTAGAAGATTGGAAAGTAGATATTTAGATAGATAGATTTATTGTGTCTAAGATAAATCTTTTCACAAGGGTTCGGTACAAAATATAAAGTAAAGAATTAACATAATTAAAGATACAATATGACATAGACATAGTTAATACAAAAATAAAAGTATAAAATATCTGTGTACTTGATGGTAATGTCAATCATTCACCATGTGCAAATGCTCGCAGCTTTATGATACAAATAATGCTATGAGCTAATTCAGTTAGTTTAAAAAAATCCATTTTGTGTATTATTATTATTTTGTGTATTATTAGTGTTAAGATAGTGTACTAGGTCATCAATATTATGAATATTGTGAAAAAAGCTATTTTTTCTTAGAGGGCTGTAAATGGGACATTCAAAAAGCATATGATGTAATGACTCCAGGGAATCCATATTACAGACAGTGCAATTATCAGTGCTGTTGATTATATAAAAATTTCCTTTGAAAGACAATTTTAAAAATGTTTTACTACACGTTCTAAGTTGCGCTATTATTCTGGTTATATAGATGTGAGCGGGTATTTGCAAATAACTGTGAGTAAGTAAGTGTGAGTATAGTAAAGAGTAAAGAGTGAGTATAGTAAAGAGTAACTAGAAGCAACCTTTTTGTTCATGTCACTATCAAGCAGGCGTTTTCGCAATTTGTCTAGAATAAGTCTATCTAAACTGCGTACATTTGTACTTAAATAATTTTCCCATAGACACTCACATTGCGCATAAATAAACAATTCTTTAAGTTGCGTCACCCAATTATACTTTGAATTATTATCAGATTCTAACTGAGCAAGTCGATTGAAGCAAATTTTTGAAAGTCTTGAAGAGTCCATTTCTTTCAGCTTGTTCATCCAAAGTAAGGCATGTTTGAAAACAACCATTGACAAATGATCGGAACATGTTTCCAAGCGTACAATGTAGTCTGGGGTATTCTTTGACAGACTTAGAAGTTTTTTGAAAAAGTTTACCTGTACGCGCTCTATAATATCAGTGTAACGTAGACCCCATATACCAATTCCAAAGGAAAGAGAAGATGAAATAATTGAATTGTATAAATTGATCCGTGATTCCCAAGTATTCATTTTTGACCGACACATTATATCCATTACTGCTCCAATAGCCCGATTAGCTTTGATTTTAGAATTCTTAGCCATGGTGCAAAACAAGGCTGTGGAGGAGAAATCAACACCCAAGTAGGTAAACTGCTTTACTGTTTCCAGACAATATCCACTATAATGAAATTTTTTGTTGTAATTATGTACATTGGAAAGATTGGAAAGTATTTCCAGTGTTTTGTTTCCTAAAATTGAAAAAAATTGATATTCTCTGATATGTTCTCGAAAAATCAGAATATTAGTACATTTGATATACTGGACACTGGACCTTAAATAAAATCCACATTTCGTATTGTATAAAACCTCTGAACTTTAATGTCTACTACTAGAATCTCAATCAATTGTACAAAAAGTTTTGAAACCAGTAAAATGTTGGAAATGTCACGGATCCTGTTCACTTGTTATATCGTTTGTTCGGTGTTGATTTAATAATGGATAAAATAGTAGTTCAGTTGAATCTATGTAGTAGGTGTGATACAATTACAAAGTCTCCATATTTCACCATTGGAATTAGTTGCATAAATCTATTAAAGTTCAAACTATAAATATAACTACCACCTGGGTGTAAACGAAGTTTAGGTATCAGTTGTTAATATTTACAATAGTTAATCTGTTGCAATCATACCTTATTCATTGTTCTACAGCGTATAGTACGAGCAAGTTATCTATAGTAGTTTACCTAACACGTGCGTAAAGTGACTTTTCCGCTCGCGATTGCTGGCCGAACTCCGCTAAAGCGTCGCTCGGCCATCTGCAATAGCGTGCGAAAAAGTATCACTTTCCGCACTAGTTAGGTACACTATTTTTTCTACTAGCATGCGGAAAGAACCCAAAAGTAATCATAAATCAACATTTCTCATTATATACATATCAACAAATTAATTATTATTATTTGACATTCATTTGATGAGGCTTATACCAGGGCCATCAAAAAATTATCGAAAAATAAGTTTTTTTTTTTATTAAAAATTATAGCAGCATTATAATAAATTTATCAATTTTTCAGTCATTTGGTAAACTTGGATATACAAAATACATATTTTGAATATTCAAATGTCAGTATATTCCTCAAATGTCAATAAATTTACTTTCCGCACTAGTGCGGAGAAGTGACTCTTTCCGCACGCTTTTTAGTGCGGAAAAGATTCACTTTCCGCACGTTAGTAGAAAAAATATTATTTAATTAAACCTAAAATGACGTTATTTTCACACAATATTTTTATTTTAAATAGTGTATCTCTATCAACTTTATGGGAAAAATACTTTTACACTATGTTTTATCTCAGATGTTTGTTTGTATTTATATAAAATGACCATAAAAAATCTAGCCACCAATAATACAACATATCTTCAAAAGCGGTTATATTTATTTGATATAATAATTTTTTTGTGAACTGTAGGTCATTTTTTATATTATTATTAAATCATAGTATTACATCTTGAATTTTTGATATTTCAATCTGAGAATAAACAAGGTATATAATAATTATGAACATCCTATACGATTCAGCAAATATAGCACCGTGCTTTATGGACATTTTGGTTTCTTATTTTCGTTATAATAGTTCTTTCACGATCTAAGAAACTGACTTGACTTGACTTAGGCTTGAGATGCAATAAAATCATAAAACTTTTCGGATTTACCGTACAGAGCCGCACTATTGGGCGGAGTAGAATTCAATGAGACCTCTGGCGGAAAAAATTGTAACTGTCGCAACGAGTAAAATAATTCGTTCAACATTGCTTTTGTATTATATGCAAGTCAACGTAATTACCGTAAATTCGTACTTTATTTGTTTGTGTCAGTAACAAGTTTAAAACTGTGTTTTTCTATTCAACTCAACTGTCATCAATTCTGAGGTAATATTCTTATATAATCAGAGATATTATGGAAGAGGTTATGTTATTCTATTTTTTGTTTTCATTGCAGATCAAAGAGAAAATAAGTCGGTATTAAAGATTTAAAATATTACTCAATACAAACCTACCTTCCCTGCAACTTTTGTAGATATTAGTATATCAAAAATGGAATATAAACACGAAATCAGACCTAAAACTAAACAGTTAATTGAATGCTTGTTGTACTTTTCACTCAATACCAAACTACCTTCCCTGCAACTTTTTTAGATATAATTATATCAAAAATAAAATAAAAACACGGAATCAGACCTAAAACCAAACAGTTATTTGAACGCTTGTTTTACTTTTCACAAATATCAACCATACCTATTACTCCAAAAATAAAAATATTAGGAGTCAAAATTTAGTTTAACAACATAAAATACTAAAGTACAATCAAAGAAAGAGCAAAAGATTTACAAAACACACACTGAAAATAACTAAAACAGCAAAATAAAAGCACTTAAATATCAAAGGGCTATTAAAAAAGTTGAACGCGTTCAAGGCAGTAGTTGCATTCAAAAAATCACAAGGGCGAGTTTATTCTAACTGAACCAGTCGATCATTGTTTCAAAATCTTATTCGGCATCCTCCTTTAACTGATCCCGAGTACTTGTTCTATAACTCTATGAAACATTGCAGTGTCATCAGCAAAACTATAAATTTTTCCTTTGTTGGATATACTAGTATATCATTTATATACAAACAGAAAAATAGTTGATCTAAGGATTATTCCTTGCGGGACTCCACAGGTGGTTTTTGTGGAATAGCTGGTGACCCCATCAATATTTACGAATTGTACTCTTTCAATTAAGTAGACCTTAATAAAAAATAAGTTATTTCCCAATACCGTGTAACATTTCAATTTTTTAAATATTTTTTCTGTCGACCGTGTATTAACATATGCTATTAACGTTCTCAAAGTTGGACAAAATCATACATTAATGACCTCTACTAATGCATGATCTACATTAATCAACGATTTCTCTGTAGGCAACCCAACGCACATCTTATACATTATATTTATATTGACAGTTACCTGTGGAGTAGGCAACTAAACATACCTTTCAGTGTCATTATTCATTTTTGACGATGACAAATAAATATTTCCATTTTTTAAATATTGAGAAAAACGAATAGAACTTATACAGTCGACGGAAAGGCTTTGTAACTAACACTAGTATTAAAAGGGCAATTAAAAATCTCGAACATTAACAATAAAATTAACTCGATTGTTAATGGCCCTCATTAAAACACTTGTTGGTTAAATAACTATTAATTATTCACAGTATTAGATGCTTCAGACATATCAATAAACATACACCTGGACGGTATTTTTTTTTTATCTATAGCCTCATAAGTATCAGCAAAGAAATCGCATCTTCCGTAGAATTTCCCTTTCCAAAGATTTAACACTAATTAACACTTTGCCAAACGCTGGGCGCCATCGTAACAAGCTTACAATATATAAATATTGTCGTGGTAATGGGCTTGGAAGAATATTCCATATTATTTGGTGAGCGATTTATATACCTAGTTCACAAAAGGTTAACGTTACAAACAAAATTATTACCATTAAATAGACAAAGCAAAACTGACCAGCTGGCCAAATTGTTTGCCTTTTTGACGGCCATATTAGGTCACGTCATTTGGATTTTCTAATGATAGTCAACTTTTCGGTTTCATTTTGTGATAAATTTGTTAATATTCAGTGATAAATGTAATAATGTAGGTAATAACATCCCACCTCAACAAATTAATTTTGTAAAAAAAACACAAAAATTTCCCAAAATAAATTCTAAATTCTGTGTTTTGCATAAATTCTTCCACTCAAAAATCGTTCTTCAACCCTACATAAACATTTTTTTTTTCTAATGAAATAATTCACCCATAATATTTTTTTACGATTCCGCTGATACAAATTAAAGCGATCCAATTCTCTTCTCCACAAGTTAAAGCTTCCCCCAAAACCACAAAAACGTTTAATTACGTTCACCGTTGGTGTCGGCGTCCTAGCACCAGCTTCACTCGTCCTGGCCTTGCCCCCGTTTCTGCCTGTGTCTTCCGGGTGACCGGCGCATGCTCTCTAATTCTCCGACCGTCATGTCAACTTACAGTTCGAGCTACAAAAGTGCGAAAATATAGTCGATTTCTGCAAAAAACCGCCTCTTGCCACATATGCTATTGCCATATTTATTCCCATCCATCAATATAGTAGAACAAAATACATATTAATCATTAATTTCGGTTGTTTTTATTTCGATAAAGCCTGCGGTGATTTCGGCGTATATAAAACAAATCGGAAACGGTATTTTCCTCTCAATTGCGTGATAAAACTTTGAGTATCTGTCACGAGTTTTCTATGATTGAGTGTGATTTGTTTTATTGGATCTAACTTTGTGTAAACATATATGACAATGTGGTTATTTTTTGTGTATGCGCACGCGCGATCAACAGCAACAAGATATGAGATTGGTATGTATTTATATAATGATATAAATACCTCATTATCACAGCTGAGATACTCTCAAAGATAATACATTCAAGATTTATAGCTATGAGGTTGAAATACGAGGGTCATATATTTATAAAGGAATGGAACAGAACTAAAGGATTCTCACAACGTTTATTTTTACAAATTGTCGCTTATTATCCTTCCAAATACCTTGTTACTCGGTTTCTGATATTTATAACTTATACGAGGTGGAAAACATAATCTTTTAATAACGTGACAGCTTTCAGTGGAAAAAAGAAAAAGAAAATTGTCACTATACTCTATTGCAGAAATGGGTTTACCGTTGCCTTGGTCGGGAAATTTATTTTTCTGGGTCCTTTTAAATTTATAAGTACTCATGACTTCGTCATTTTCTTGAAAATTAATGATTTTTCCGGTCAAATTCAAATTTTCAATGTATGGAGCAATATCCTCCAACTTCTGGCATTATCTTTGGAAACCACTCACTTGCAGTCGAAGCTCGTTTTTTACAAGTCAACACCCTATATCTTAATAATAATAACGACAAAACTTAAGGAAGCATACTATTTTTCGTGAATCGTTTAAAATCCGACAGATATTAATTAATTTTTGAAAAAATCGCAAATATTCACAAATAAATGGTGCTTTGAGATTTTTCCGTAAATTGCTAGGAAGTTTTTTTTTTTAAGAAAAAGACAAGTTTTCTCATTCACTTCCTCACTTGATTTCCCAGAAAATGTCAAATACTTGTATTATAAGTAGAGATTAGTTCAGTAACTGAACACCTGAAAATATCGAAAGCTCTTGAAAAGTCGCTGAAGACTTCACTTTGGGTTCAATTTGTAGGTCACGGTAGGTGTTTTTAAACCAGAAAAAACTTAACGCGATTGAGTTTACGGAAGGGGGGAAAATGGCCCACTATAAACCCTGGAAATCGGGTTTCTCGCTAATATCTGGCTCAATATGCGAATTAGAGAATTTTTCTTTGGGTAAAAAATGAAGATCGTCTTATTATCTACAGAAAGGGTCTCTATCATTTTTTTTTTAAATTCGATAGTTAACGTGATAATGAGACCTAAAATTCTCCTCATTTCAGCTGCTGCTCTGCCTGTAGGAATTCTGCTGTATATGCATTAACTTGTAAGCGGGCGAACGAATTGTTTTTTTCCACAAGATTTTGAGACTATTTCATTAATTTGTTCATATATTTAAAAAAAATTGTCTTTTATCCTAATTTTTTTATAATCATGGAACCTTAGGAGGTCTTAAATGGCCTCAGAAATTTTCTTTTAAATACTTTCTTGTGTTTTGATAAAAAATTGATGTTTATTTATTTATTTAAAAAAAAGTCCGGTTTTTACCGGTGTGATCGATTTCCCTGATTTCTGTAAAATTTTATTAAGAATCAAAATAGTATATTAAAGTTTAAGTGGATATTAAGGTCTTTAAAACACGCGCGATTTTTCGAGCACTCCGGCAAGAATACTTCACGCTATTTTTTTATTGGTGCACTTTAAAATTATAAATACTGGTCTATAACTACTACAACAGCAAGAAATGGAAATCATAGATGGAAATAAGAACTAGATGTCAAATGGTTAAATTCGTGATGTATATGATGTATACCTTGCGTTGTCATGGAAATGAGAAAAGCATAAACTAATTTGTATTTTGATGGAAGTTCAACCTTATTGAGTTTTGTGAATGTCAATAGTATTAATTTAAATACCTTTTCCTAAGATTTGAAAAATCGAAATATTAATATTTCAAACAATACCAACGGCACTTTCCATTTTAATTTATAAATTTGACATTGTTACCTAATTATTGTTCGAATAAAAGTTTTGGGCGTTACAAACTACTCCTGTCAGATCAATAATAAGAAAATTGTTATTTAGACATGATTTAGACCATAGATTTAGACTTCGTTTCTCGAGTTGTTGGTGTGCTTTAAATAGGTAAAATCGTTCACCAATAAAAAAGTACATTGGAAAACTAGACACTCTAAGCTTTAAAATGATGTGCATTGAAAAGCAATATAGGATGATACATTTTTAAATCACGCTTGCTCCACAGATTGTTCAGAGCTCCGAAAACGGCTGAGAAATGTGAATAAACAAATCAATTTATTATCAAAACGCAAAAAAGGTATTAAAAAAAAATTCTGAGATCATTCAAGACCTCCTAAAGTTTTTTTAAATATGAACAAATTAATGAAATAGTCTCAAAATCTTGTGGAAAAAAACTTTGACCGCTTTTTTAAATATTTTTGTCAAGTACGAACGAGCTGCAAGCCACATGGAATGATAGCTATGGGTCTTCCCATTGCAATGATTTTTGAATCATCGGGAAATGCCAATTTTTTGCCGAGTTATGGAACAATTCGTCCGCCCACTTACAAGTTAATGCATAGACAGGCAGAGCATCAGCTGAGATGAGAAGACTTTTATGTTTCATTATCTTGATAACTATGGAATTTTTGAAAAAATGATGGGAACCATTTCTGTAGATAATAAGACGATCTTCATTTTTCATCAGAATAAAAATTCTCTAATTCGCATATTGAGCCAGATATTAGCGAGAAGCCCGTTTTCCAGGGTTTAGAGGGCCATTTTCTCCCTTTCCATAAAATCTATCGCGTTAAGTTTTTTCTCGTTCAAAAATACCTGCCGTGACCTACAAATTGAGGCCAAAGTTAAGTCTTCAGGGACTTTTCAGGAGCTTTGTCCCTTCATTTACTGGACTAGATGGGATTATTCAGCTTCCTGAAGTTTCAAGAATTGAACGGTTCCAATGTTAATATAAAAAAACTACAACAAAGAAACAAATCTATCAATGTATACACTCATTAGCCAGTATAAATAAATTGTACAGCCCACAAAAGTAGTTCATAAGTTTGTCTAAATATCTTCTGTATGTTCCTTGTGGTATATTATTCATTCTTTTTTTAATTTCTTGGGAAATTAAACCACAATATTTTTAAATTCTTTATTTCA
>CAJUYI010006245.1:0-14089 GCA_910591695.1 Galerucella pusilla
TACGTGAGAATATAAATAGGCGACGAGCATCGCAGCGGAGTTAGTTACTCAGTTAGTGTTGATACTGAAAGGAAGCAATCGCGCCTCGATAAAGTGACTCTCATATAAATTATAGTTAGTGTGTGTTTAGTGTATGATATAAATTAGTAAATAAAGACTGTATTTGAATATAAATCTGTACATATAAATTAATTGTAAATATAAATTAGAATAAACGTTACAATACATAAAATAAATCTACACATTTGAAAATTTTTATTGTCTATTAAAATTTTCTTTATGAAATGTTCAGAATTGTTAAACAACTGACTTTAAATTAGTATATTACATGATGCCCATTTTGCACGAGTATGAAATTTGCAGCACGAGCCGAAGGCTTAATACACGCTTAATACATGCATACATTGCAAAAACTTCGAAAGAAATAAACTGATAATATTTCATTACTTCGAATTCGACGCTAATGGGCTTTCTATCAGAATTATGATATAAATTGAAGAAAAATGGAAATATTTTCTTTATTACTATTTTTAATAGGTACACAGAAATAGAAGCCTATAAAAATGTATTTATAGAAAACAAATATGAAATCACTCGTTACCTACTAAAACTTTGACAGAAACGATCTGCTGACATTTCATACAAGCCGTAGTCGTGATTTTAGAGTGAACCCAGACCTAACACGAAATATTCCATTTCGCATTTTGTTGCTTAGCAACTTGCCTAGCAGCCGATGCAAAAATGAAATCCTGTACAAAATGTGCTTGTTTATGATTGAAGTTACGGTTATAAAATGAACATTTATCGAGGTTGTCGTAGAAAAATAAAATTTTCTTATCTACTTTATTTACAGTTTCTTATAAATAAAATGTCATTTTAGTCAAGCATGTTATCAATAGATGTCAAAGGTAATAGTTGAATACTATTATAACGCTTCACATAGTCTTTGAAATCAAAGAACAAAAACCGTTCACCAATAAGCAACAACTACTTCTCTATATATGCCACGATGGGCATTGGAATTTGTTGAACGGGGTGGTGTATTACCAGTTAACTTTGAAGTGTAATTCAATATCCTTCCTGGCATATAGCCAGGGAAAAAGTAGTTGCTTCTTGGGAAACGGTTTACAAAAATGGCATTTTATTTACGGGAAACTGTGAATAAAGTAGGTAATATTTTCATGCCTTTAGTGTTATGAAACATAAAAAACAAATGTCTCAAGTGTGTGTTTATACCAAGTTGTTGTAGTATTTGTAAAGATCCTGAACCAATCAAATTAAATGCCAAATTATTTGAAAACTATTATATTATAGTCCAATAACAACACCTGAAAATATCGAAAGCTCCTGAAAAGTCGCTGAAGACTCCACTTTGGGCTCAATTTGTAGGTCACGGCAGGTGTTTTTCAACGAGAAAAAACTTAACGCGATTGAGTTTACGGAAGGGGGAGAAAATAGCCCCCTAAACCCTGGAAAACGGGTATCTCGCTAATATGTGGCTCAATATGCGAGTTAGAGAAATTTTCTTTGAACAAAAAATGAAGATCGTCCTATTATCTACAAAAGTGGTTCCTATAATTTTTTTTCGAAAATTCGATAGATATCGAGATAGTGAGACATAAAAGTCTCCTCATTTCAGCTGCTGATGCTCTGCCTGTAAGAATTCTGATCTCTATGCATTAACTTGTAAGCGGGCGGACGAATTGTTCCATAACTCGGCAAAAAATTGACATTTTCCGATGATTCAAAGTTCATCACAACTCGTAGCTATCATGTGACGACTTGCAGCTCGTCCGTACTTGACAAAAATATTTTAAAAAGCGGTCAAAGCTTTTTTCCACAAGATTTTAAGACTATTTCATTAATTTGCTCACTTTTTTTGTATTTTTTCAAATAATGGAACCTTGGGAGGTCTTGAATGATCTCAGAATTTTTTTTTATTTATTGCGTTTTGATAAAAAATTGATTTGTTTACTTACCTACTTATTTTAAAAAAAGTCCGGTTTTTACCGGTGTGATCAATTTCCCAGATTGCTGGAAAATGATTGATTTTATTGAAAATCAAAAAGTACATTCGAAAACTAGACACTCTAAGCTTTAAAATGATGTGCATTGAAAAGCAATATATAGGAAGATACATTTTTAAATCGCGCTTGTTCCACAGATTGTACAGAACTCCGAAAACGGCTGAAAAATGTAAATAAACAAATCAATTTTTCACCACAACGCAAGAGAGATATTGAAATAAAATCTCTGAGATCATTCAAGACCTCCTAAGGTTCCATTATTAAAAAAAATTAGGATAAAAAACTCTTTTTTTTTAAATATGAACAAATTAATGAAATAGTCTCAAAAGCTAGTGGAAAAAACTTTGACCGCTTTTTTAAATATTTTTTCAAGTACGGACGAGCTGCAAGTCACATGGAATGATAGCTACGGGTCTTCCCATTGTAATGAACTGTGAATTATCGGGAGTAAAGAGTTCTTGCAGCCTATTTACTATCGGGAAAAGTCAATTTTTTGCCAAGTCGTCCAATTCGTTCGCTCCCTGCATAGATACAAGAATTTCTACAGGCAGAGTAGCAGCTGAAATGAGGAGACTTTTAGGTCTCATTATCTCCATAACTAACGAATTTTCTAAAAAAATGATGGGGACCATTTCTGTAGATAATAAGACGATCTTCATTTTTTATTGGAAGAAAAATTCTTGTCCCTTCATTTACTGGACTATTAAAAGCATTGTAGAAATTAGAGCACAAATAGATGTCATTTACATCCGATGTCGTGGAGAGCGAAATTAAAGAAAATAATTTAATAAAATTCAAGCATTGATTAGTTTGAGTTAAAGAAAATTGTTTATTCATTGAAAAAGAAGAGTTTTCCAGATTATATTAGACTGGAGTTATTACAAGAATGTTTTAGTAGTTTGTGTGATCTAAATTTAGTGAACAGTTCATTGGAATTAAGTAAAATACCTGCTGCAATGAAAGTAGCAACAATTGTACCAATACCTAAAGTACCAAATACACACAAGCTGCAAAGTTAAGGCCAGTGAATATGATTAATGCTACTGGTAAAATGTTGGAAAAAGTCGTTTATGAACAAATGGTAAATTATTTAGAGGAAAATATAATACTATGCGAGTACCAGTCTAGATTTCGTAATAAACGTAGCTGTGAAACTGCTTTACAATGTGTTTTAACAGATTGGAAAATCAATTTGGAAAATAATATGTTTATTATAGCAGTATTTCTTGATCTCCAAAGAGCTTTTGAATTCAAAATATTGATATTCATGGTAATGCTTTGAACTGCCTAATAGAATATCTTACAATTTACATTTTGATAAAATAGATAATAATGTACTATTATTTCTAATATATTTAAATGATATTGTAAGTGTTGCAGGATATTGCAAAATAGGTACATTCATTTGCAGATGATACTTCAATAAAAGTACTTCAGTGGTAATAATTTGCAAAATAATACTAACACCGGTATTCAGAAATATCAAATAACGGAGCCGTTACGATAACGGCGCCGTCAGAATAACGGTCCGTTAAATATAAGTTGGTATTCACAACTTAACCAGACGAGATATAACGGCACCGTTACAAAACGGGCGGACACACTATGGCAACGTTGTGTCGGTAACTAAATCTGTAATGCAAGTGTCAATCATACTTCAAAGTTTGTTTGTTAAGTAGTTAATATTTGTGTATAAATTTTTGAAGATTATAATATAAATATATTATAACATACGTGTGCTCCCAGTAAATTGGATTAAATATTTATGTTACTGTTTTTCATGGTTATTTTATAATTATGGCCGGTAAACGAAATAAGAGTAAAAACTATACCGAACAAGAAAAAGAATTGTTTTTGAAAATCGTAGAATCGTGAGTATTTAAGGTGTTAAGGAAATTAGGATATAAAGGAAATTCCGTGTAACATTGAGATAAAGAATCTTTAGTCATTTAAAATTTTTGTTTTTATCCCTATTGCCAAAACATAACCATACTTGGAGAATACAAGAACTTCATCAATTTACTGCTTTTCAGTATTCAGATTTTAGAATTAAATTAGTTTTATGAGTAAATATTACTATCCTCTAATAAATATACCTACGTTAAAGCAAACATGCCAAATATTGATAAATAATATACCAAAAAATAATAATGTCTGGGCAAGAAAATACCCATTTTTTTCCTAACCTAATCCTTTTTCCTAAATTCCTCAACTATACAGAAAAAAAGACACTGTGGAAAGCAAATTTACAAATGCTAGCACAATCAAGAGGAAAAGGGAAGCTTGGGAGACCATAACGAAGCAATTCAATGCTTGTGCTGAAGAGCCTAGAGATGTGAAGTAATTGAAAACTCTGTATGACAATTGTAAAAGGAAAGCTAGGAAGGATGTTGCAGAAGAAAATGTAAGTCCTATTCAACATTTATTTATTATTTCCATAAGTATAAGTTTAAAATTATAATATATACCTCTGCATTTCAAACAGAATTCTTATAGTATCCCAAGAGTGCAAGTTTAAAAAAAAGAATTTCTACTTTTTTGTTGTCAACAAATTTTATACTCTGCATATAAATTGTTTGCAATAAGTAAATGTATTTGGGATTTTTTGCAGAGAGCACAATATGAACCATTGAACCAGCAGTGATCATGGAGATTGATGTTGAGGAGGATGATGCAAAAGCCGCAATACACTTTGCAAAAGAAGAAGCCAAGCTTCAAAAGGTGAGAAAATGATATGTGACCAGTACATTTTTAAAAGAAGAAGCCAAGCCTCAAAAGGTGAGAATATGATATGTGACCAGTACATTTTAAAAAGATAATATTTTTTAGAATTAGTGCAAGACATTCTGCTCAATTTCTATGTGGTAAAATTTTGATCTAAAATCATAATAGGTATAGTTTTTTCCAACAATTTTAAAGTTTATCAATATTTTGTAAATAAAATATTTTGTCAATAGGCACCAAAAATGTTTGGAATTCACTTAAAAATATGAGTTTATTATTCAATAAATACAATATTTCACAACATTTTTCATAATTTATACAATTATTACAAATTATATGTATTTAAGCGAGAAGACACTTGTTTGCTCAAATACATCTCAAATAAGTTTGTCCTATCTTTTCCATTGTACATGGTTCCAGAAAATCAATACTCATTTAATATAAATTTATGGAGGTATCAGTTGAAATTTCTTTCATCATTTTTTTATATTTGATTTATAGATAGAAATTTTGAAAACTGGGGGTGGTGGATGTTTTCCGGAAATCAGCAACACTAGTCAGCAGATACTGAGCATAGTGGAAGGTAATATTGAACCAAATGCCAACATGTATGATTCCGCTGCTGACTATTACAAGGGTAATGTATTTTCTTGATGAATATTCATTATGTATATACAAATTATTGTTTATATTTAAAATTTGCTCAGAGTTTATTTTAAAATAAACATTACTAATCAATATCCCATTTATGTTGCAGATGCTGAATACTCACCAATAATTATAAAAACAAATGCTTTTTCTCTTGTATTGACATATTATACGCTTTTTTACTTTTCAGACATGGAGCCGATTTTAGTGACTGAAGTCACTTCTGTTAACCCTAGCCCTATCTCCATGCCCATTCCACCAGAACCAACCCCTTTGACTTTACCAACCCCAAAGCCTATACTCCGTGCCCAGCAGAATAAAATAAAAAGTCAAGTAAATATTAGTTCAGAGGCATTGAAAAAAAATATTTTAAACAAAAATTAAGGAGCGCCCAGTATGACAATGTCTCAAAAGTCCTTATTCAAGCTTTAAAGACAAAGCCTAATGTGGGAATTGAAAATAAAAAAGAAAAAATATGCCTTATTATTAAAAAATTAAAATTAAATGAAAAGAGTTTTATTTCGTTTACTTTTGCAGGATTTTATTTGTAAAAAATGTCAATATGTCAATAGAAAAGAACTGATTCGATAATAAAGTTTCTGATGAAATGCAGTAGGTACTAGAAATGACTAAAAATTATTTTTAGGTGAAATAACCTTCAATAATGGCATTTCTAACTGTTGTGTTTACATTGCATTGGCGAATGGGTGCAACATCATTACTTTCAACAACTTCCAGATATTCATCAGGATCATGTTCAAAATCCCCAAGATCAATGGCTATATTGTGTAATACAGCACAAGCAACTATAACTGCTGCTGTGGTATCCACATGCGTTCTTAAACCTACTGACAAGCAGGCAAATCTTCGCTTAAGAACTCCAAAACATCTCTCCACAGTATTTCTTGTGGCAATTTGGGCTCTGTTGTACTCTTCTTCAGCCTGAGTTCTTGGATTCAACACAGGTGTTAATAGATATGATTTGCATGGATATCCACTATCACCTAGGAGAAAATTGTTCCTACCATATCTTCCACGAGTCAAATCAACAACTAAAGGGCTATCATTTAATATAGTTGAATCGTGTACTGAGCCGGGCCAACGTGATATTATGTGCCTTATTTTTAAATGTGCATCACACACTACTTGGACATTTAAAGAAAAGTATCCTTTTCGGTTGCGGTATAGTTCTGCATCTCTTCCACCAGGAGATGATATTTTTATATGTGTACAATCCACAGCACCAATGACTCTAGGGAAATTTCTTATTGCATAAAATTGGGTACACACTTCTACAATTTCTTCCCGAGTCGATGGCATTCTAATTTCTCCTCGCCCTAAAAGGGCAATATAGTGCGTAACTCTTTTAATTATTCGTGACACTGAGGGCTGCGAAATATTGACAATGTCCCCAATACTATTTTGAAATGCACCAGTTGCATAAAATCTCAATGCAAGAAGTAATTGAGCCATTGGTTCTATGGATCGGTTACAATGAACTTTTGGCTCCAGATGATTACCGATTCTATTTAAAATATTTATTACAATGTCTTTACGAAAACGAAATCTGGCCTTAAAATCAACATCGTCGTATTTCTCAAATACATTAATTCGAGGTCTTATGAATCGAATTCTTCGATATCTTGGTACCTCTTCTCCATCACTGTTCTCCGATAAAGAAGATAGGTCTGTATCCATTATTTATTAAAAGTGACTTCAGCGAGGAATCAAATAACTTTTTAATAATCTAAAATAAAATTAGTTTTAATTTCCTATTGTATTTAATTCGATAATTTATTTCAAAGTCGTTCTTTAAAACATGTAAAAATGTTCAAATGTAATGTCAAATTTAAATAAAAATATTTTATGGAAAATTAAGATCTTATTTTGATGAAAAATAGATAGACAGTTATTAATAATGTTTATTTACCTTTTAAGTATTTCCAAGAGTAATCTCGAACAATATAATAAAGCTTTTATTAGCAATAACTTTTCACAATTTGACAGTAACAACAATTTAACCAGTCGGTGAGCACTGATTATATTTCAGCTTGATTACGTCAAATATAACGGTGCCGTTAAATGAAAATTTGATTTCTGAATACCATTTAGCATGTAACGGGTCCGTTATATCATATAACGGCTTGTTATATTGACGGCTCCGTTATAAGAATTTAACGGAGAGAACTGTCAAAATAACGCCACCGTTAAAATATAACGGTTCCGTTATATTTTAATCGAAGTTTCTGAATACGGGTTTTAGACTGTTAATGTCACACTTAATAACATTTATGAATATTGCTGTGTAAATCTTTCAAAGGTTAATGCCAATAAAACTTAGTGGATACTATTGGGATGAATTAAATAGTCGCCAACTGAATGAATTAAATTTAAAATTAAAAGTCGGAGAAAATGATATTTAAACATTTGGGTGTAACTTAACTATTGATAGTGAATTGTGTGTGAATTGAATGGTTTAGAAGGAAATGAGTACGTTGACTTGGAAGCCAAGAGAGCCTCCAAAATGAACACTTATACTAAACTTTTTGTTTTCTCAGACCTTTCAAATGATTATAAGAAACATATTAGAAACAATTGGGAGCAATCTTACGCCGACTTCGCTAAAACATCTAATAGTCAATGTTTCCTTTTGCATCATACTTTACCAATTAAGATTCCTCATATTTCTAATTTTGATTATAGAAAACAATATACCTCCATCATATCTCGTTTAAGAATGAATCATGGTCGTTTCCCGAATCATCTTTTTAAAATAGGTATTGTGAATTCTCCAGCTTGTTCCTGTAACAATGTATTAGTAGGAGACTTGAACCATATTTTCTTTGAATGCATTGAAAACAAAATAGCAGCAACCGAACTTTACAATTCTCTGATCGATTTCAATTTTCCTCTTCCCACAAATATAACCACTCTTTTGGCAAACATGGATAAGTATGTACTTGATGCTATAGTGAATTTCATAAATAAGTCTAAATTATCTATTTAGACATACGCTTTGATATTTCAATTTTTTACTAACTTTTAATTTTCTGTGGCTAATAGCCTATGTCTGAGGCCATTCTCCACCACACACACATAGTGAATTGAAAACAAACAGTATTTTGGCACAAATGTTCATAGCTTAATTACTATGTTCAAGACCCTCTATGTTAATTTTTCTTTGCCAAAAAAGACAAAAATACATTAGACATTTTTTTTCTCTAATATGACTATACCACTGGATTCAGAACCATCACAAATGTAAACTACCAAAGTTTTATGAGAACAATTTTAATTAACGACAAAGTTATTATTCAAGACTAAGTTCAAATTGTATTTTTCTGTGGTTACAATGACAGAAGTGAACGAGAAGTAATGGAAATAGGTAATCGGAGACATCCAGATCCCTGTATTTGCTGCTTTGTAATGCACAGAATTAAAAAAAGTATTTATTGAGACTGGAGCAGTGACCAAACGTATTTAAAAAAAATTGCAGGCAAGAAACTTTCATGACCTCATTGTCATAGACTACTTTGCCAACAATCCAAATTATTAAGCACAATTTTACATTACTTTCAGAAGCTATAACTCCAGAACGGGTTAAGTTATCGGCTTCGAATTTTCACTGTGCAATATGTTTGAGTCCTAGTTTTTCTTTTCCATATTGCCATTTCAAAAATTTGTTTTCATTCTAAGTAAAAAATTAA
Source organism: Galerucella pusilla (assembly GCA_910591695.1). NCBI lineage: Eukaryota > Metazoa > Arthropoda > Insecta > Coleoptera > Chrysomelidae > Galerucella > Galerucella pusilla. Next base: position 9,107 of record CAJUYI010006245.1, read on the forward strand.
TGAAAATGCCACTTTTTCCAAATTGATGTTGTAATAACTTTGTCGTTAATGAAAATGTTTTTATAAAATTTTGGTAGTTTACATTTGTGATGATTCTGAATCCAGTGGTATAGTTATATTTGAGAAAAAAAATACCAGATGTACTTTGGTCTTTTTTGGCAAAGAAAAATTAACATAGAGGGCCTTGAAAATAGCAATTAGGCTATGAAAATTTGTGCCAAAATACTGTTTTTAATACTGAATCTAACAAAAAAATTAAATCAAAATTGGTTGAGAAATGCGGATTTTACAGGGGTGCTTCCAAACAAAATGGGTCACACTGTAATTTTATGTTACTTTATGTGTGGATGTAGTATTATTATTGTATTTAATTTCAGACATTTTGGAGCTTATGCGCACCTACCTATATTCTAATGTAAATTGTTTTAAACCATACATATATATTTGGAAAATAAAGCAGTCAGTCAGAAGCATTAGTTATTTTATTTGGTTTATTAGTTAGTTTTTTGAAAGTGTTTGGCCTTTCGTTTTTCATGAATTAACAAACTCTCCATTGTTCTTCATTTATTTATAAATTTTTGTTTGGATATCTCTTGAAAAGTTGCCATCTCTACAAACATTTTTTATATAAAATCTAAAAAATAAAACCACAAAGCTTTTGACACAGTCTGGCATTGTGGATTGTTGTACAAACTACAACAAATGAAGTGCCCGGAATACCTGCTACTAATAATAAAAAATTACCTCAGTCACAGAACAATACAAATAAAAGTTAACAACAGTTTCTCACAAACAATTATACCTCAACAAGTAGTTCCGCAAGGCTCCCCACTTTCTCCTCTGCTCTACAATCTCTACTGTCATGACATATACAACTTTGGGTTAGCACCAGAGCACATTAATTTACAAAATTACATATTGCAGTATGCAGATGACACCGCTTTAATTAGTCAATTAGAATGCTAAAGGCACTTAACTGGATGCCAATAAATAAATTAATACTATACTTCACATTAATTTTTATTTTTGAAGTTAAAATTGGACTTGCACCAATGTATCTGCAGGATAAGTTCTGTATTAATCTTGATGTACATAGCTATAACACAAGAAATAAGGAAAATTTGAGAATTGAAATGTGTAGAAGAAGTAGCACCTATAACTCTGTTTTTCATAAAGGTATTAATTCTTTCAATAATTTACCAGAATATATTTAAGAAAATTCATCTGTAAATTCTTTTAAAAGGGCATTAAAGGATTATTTATTGTCGGAGTCAACAGTCACAGTGTAATATGATATGTTTGTTTAAATTTTTTTTTGTTCTAATTTTAATTTCTTAGTGATGTACCTACTTTTTATACTATAACTACAATATGTTGTACTGTTCTTGTTAATTGTATTGTGTATATGTATATTATGTAAGTGGAATTAGTTATTTTTGACTAAAAAGAGATATATATATATATATATATATATATATATAATAACAGCATCAAAAAAACAATGGACGAACTGAAAATAATAATGAACAGAACGGAGAAATGGTTCATCAGGTGGATAATGAAGCCTAACCCTGCAATTAATAATCTTCAATCATACACCAACACCCAAAACCCCATCTATTTATATTAACTACATAATTCCATGCACATCAACTGTAAAGTACCTTGGTATGACTATCGACAATAAACTTAAACAAAAACGTGGAGATAGCAAAGAAAAAAATGTATTAGCCGAGGAAAACATGGGCATAAGTAAGAAAACTGCAGCACACATATACAAAAGTATCTGTTGACCGATACTCGAGTATGACCATATAGTATACCAAACAACAAGAAGACCCATATGGAAAACACTACAGACAGCAGAGACAACAACTTTAAGAGCCATCACAAAAATGAGACATACATCAAACCCTCTCTACAATCCATCAAACAAACTTTTATACAAAACCACAAAGGTTCAGCCACTGAAGAGTAGAACGATAACTCTGTCCTAAACATTCTCTAAGCGGACACATAATAAAGAAATAATGGACAAACTATGCATTGAGATCACACACAACAGTTGAAACGAAAATATCCTCATAAGACAGTTTGGAAAGTGGTAAATAGTCACTGAAGGAAAATGAAAATAATGAAGTGATAATTCTGGCAATAACTTTTAACTTTTTAATTTTTTTATTTTCTAATTAATTATTTTTTAAATGCACAAAATATTACTTTTATTACTATTAAGTAAATTATAATAAATAATATAAATAATACTGGCTGAAGGACCTGGGTCGATGGCCATTTGGTTGTACCAATAAATGACTTATATTATTATTATAAAACCACAAATAGTCTTATTCCATAAGAGGTTTCTAAATTGTATGAAATCTAATAGTAATGCATGTCATTTGAGACAAGTGATGAGTTGTTCATCTAATAAAAAAGTTGTTGCCTCTATGTACCTAAATGAAATAAAATGGTGGAACATATATCTGCCATTGCTGGTAATTGTCAACACCTTAAATACCTGGAATTGATCTACATACTTAGAGCCTGATCAGGTAACAGACTTAGCTCCAAAACAGATAATAGGCTTTCTCTGAAGCCTAGATAATTTGAACTAAAATATAGATGTAGGATATAGACAAAAATGCTGATTGGAAAACAACTTCCATCATTTTGTACAACCATTCATGTTTTTGAGAAAAGGTTCCGAATTTGAATTCCCTTAGAAATTATACTCATTAGAAAATGGCTGAACACAAATATTATCAGAACTGATCATTTATTTACCAAGTCAGATTTGTTTGGAAAAGTGCAAGTAACGAAGTTAGGCCTGTGGTAATAAACCTAATTGAAGAATGTGAGAATGATTCAAGTGAAGACCAATATTCTGAAACATTATTGTGTTTAAAAATGAATGTCTTTTGTACATATAATCAACAACCTTATTTGCTTATTTGTTATCAATTGTTATTCAATATTTTCCACTTCATTCTAAATGTTTTAGGGACAGATTCCATTAAGCTTTTATTTGCAAAAACAGATAAAACAGATGTGGTAATAAACCTAATTGAAGGATGTGAGAATGATTCAATTGAAGACCAATATTCTGAAACATTATTGTGTTTAAAACTGAATGTCATTTGTACATAAATAACCTTATTTGCTCATTTGTTATCAATTGTTATTCAATATTTTCCACTTCATTCTAAATGTTTTAGGGACATATTCTATTAAGCTTTTATTTGCCCCAATTGTTGAGATTTAGGTTGAATTTAAAGAAACTTATTTTAAGGCACAAAGTCGTCAGCCTCCAAAAAAAATTGTGGCTAGTCTTCACTCTAAGGAAATGGAAAAAGTACATCATAATATGAGATGTCTATCGATCACATTCGACGAGCTGGGTTTGAGCCATTTAGGTTGGGTTGAGTTAGGTTAGGTTGGGTTATGTTAGTTAAGGTGAAAAAGCGTGAAAATAATCGAAAAATAAAAAAAAAGCAAGAAAGATAGGATTTTTGTGATATTTTAAAGTGGCGAAACTTTTCACCTGGTGACCTGCAGCAAAAAAAATTTGCACCATTGTACTCTACTCCTGATATGTGATCGATGTGATGGGGTCCGGTGAACTATAGGGACACACGAATTTCTTAGTGATTTTCCGAAAAATCGATAGTACTCACCTATTTTGAGGATTATCCGTCGAAAAATTTGCGGGTTATACTATATTTCGCCACTTGAACCATCACTTTTGGACTAAATATTTAAAACAAACAACCGTTCAAACGTATTACACTGAACGGGAAAATGATGAAGAACATGTTTTCTCTCTAATAATAACAACATTTCAGTGAGTTTCTTCAAAATATTGCTTAAATTACCACTTTTATAAATATATATTTGATAGGCTGCAAATTTGCATGAAAACAATAAATCAAATGACAAATGACATAGAAGCTCTAGCGTAAGTAGTAAAAGGTACATTTACATTCAATTACGCGCGTGCTTAAGCTTAAAATTTGCTCGCTTGACATATGACGTCTCCATGTATCCATTTACATTGAAAATTTCACTTTTGCTTAAGCATGAAATTTTAGGTAGTGTGTAACGCCCGTCAAAAATCAGCGATAACCACAAATATACACCAAATTTGTAATATGATTTCGAACAGGAAATGTTGATCATAGAATATATGTTGTGTTCTTTTTACACTATTCTGTTCAGCTCTGTTGAGATAATTTTCAACCTGAGCGGGTGACCAAAACAGGAAATCTTAAACGGCAGAGCCGAGCACCCACCAACGATTATACACCCTACAGGATTGCTTATTTCCATTTAACTCTGTGTTCGCCTCGCTCAAGTCGGCCGAATACGTCATCACTGGACCTAACCTTCTTAATTTTATGGTTTATCGTTTGTTTACAAAGTGTGTTTTGACGTTATCTTATCCGTTTTTTTCAATTTTAAAGGTGTTGTTTATTGATAGAGGTGGTAAGTAAACTTCTCTAATTGTCAATCAAGAAAGTCTATAAATACGAAGCACGTTATTTCAGAGTAAATACAAAATTTTTGGATTCGCGTTTCAATGTATACATTTCCCCATGCAAGCAAAAATTAAAATTAATTTAAAACTAAAACTTAGAACAGAGAACCATGTAATGTAGATGATCATGCAAAAAATTGGGAAATTAAGATTTAAGATATAAGCTAAAACTAAAAAGAATGCCTTAGTTTCTCAGTTTCTGGCATAAACATCTACATTACTTGATTTTATATGTTCTTAGGTTTAGTTTTAAAGTAATGTAAGTTTTAATTTTTGCTTGCATGAATTCACCTTTGTAAACTTCGAACAAGTATTTATAATAACTATCAATCCCACAGAAAAAAATGTTTGAAGAGAAAATGTGTGAGTACCACAAGAGATGATAGAGGTTTTAAAAAATTGTTTATTAATAAATTTTTTATTAGTGCATAAGGCGTCTATTTTATTTT
>CAJUYI010006246.1:0-14089 GCA_910591695.1 Galerucella pusilla
ATATAAAACATGGGGGGGTTATAATAAAAATTTCGAAAAAAGCCGAATAACCTTGTAAAAAATTGAAATATTTTTTTTGAAAATTTTCATTATGCCCATGAAAATTTCCATGTTCGACTCTATCGGAATCCATTATTAGAAAAAATTGAATGTCAATATAGAGGGTGCCACAGGTGGCGCCAAATTTTGAGGTTACGTCAAAAATTTCACTAATGTAGCTATATGCCATACCGACTGATACCTAAAAACACCATACGAAGCTTCCACTATCAATCCGGGGTCATACCTGGGCGATTTCGGGGGGGGTCAATTGTCCAAAAAAATTGTTTGCCTTATAGGCGCCTCAAATGAGGAAGATTCCCAAAATATTATCGTTCCGAGTCGATAACCAGGCGGGTCCTGCACCAAAAAAAAAATTGGGAGGGGGGGGAAATTTTTGGACAAAGAGAGTTCGATACCCCCCTTTAGGTGGGCAACTCAAAAAAATGTTCTTCGAAAATTTTTTTTACTCCTATTTATTTTTGACCAAACCTGTATATATTTTCAGGTTGACCCCCCCTTTATATGCTATCCATAGACTCGTACGGTTTTTACGAATCGAATGGTTTTTGTTTCATTTCGATAGCTCAAATAATGAAAAACCTTGTACCGCCGGGTCCCTAGAACTCTGAACTAGCGGGCGCGGAGGGGAGGCGTAATTTTTTTTTGGCAGCCGAAAAACTTCTATGCGATCCATTTCGGGGTCTCAATTATTCATGTCCAACGGTTTCGGAGGAATCTATATAGTCGAAGGTTGTACGTTGGGGTGAGTAAAAATCCTTGTCTTCGATTTGTGTCCAAAAAAAATCCTCTATACGCTCATATATTTATTTTTGTCCAATCTTTCAAAAATGTTTGCTCATGTTCCCTATTAACGGTAGACGTTATCACGTTATCGATATCTACCTATATGTGAGGACATGTCGTTTTCTACGATTACGGGATATCTAAAATGTTATAGGTTATATTTCCAAATTTATAACATTTGACACAAAAGACACAATAAAAATAGCAAAAACTAGTCACAATCAACTTTAACACAAGAAACATAAAAGCTATTATAGGGTTACTCACGTCGAAACATTAGATTATCACAAAAAAAGTATCATAGCCTCAATGAGAACTATGAAATGTTTATCTAAAAACTTCAAACCCATGGTAATGTCTGAAATATAAGAAGAGCTGTCGACAGAGTTCAGAGTGAGATTTTTGACTGCTGTGACTGGAATAATAGTTATCTACTGTAGAAAGCGACCGGTAGAATTCTATAGTGTGAAGAGTCCCAGCGAAAGTTTGGAAAGTCAACAATTCACATTCATCTTGCTCTACTAGTGTCCTTTTAGAACACCAGTCAAAACTCTTAGTGCAGTTTAACGCTTAGTTGTAGTTTCCAAAAAAAATCTTTAATTGTCTTAGCCTTACTGACTGGATCTTTCCAATGGACAGATCTTCCCTTTGGCGTTGCGATTCATTTCAGTAAAAGGGTGTTTCTTCTTCTCTCTTTGCTGATTTTAGGAGAAATATATTGAAATACTGAACTGGTTGTAAAAAGTGAGGAACAAAAGCATTGAAAAAAAAGTTGCACAAATGAAGAATAGAGATGTTAAGAAAATGTTGACGGAATTATTTAAATGAATAGGGAATCTACGAATGTGATTAAATGCCCCATTATTTCCAACAAACTGGCACAAACATGTAATAAAAAGCTTGTGCCGGCAAACATTTGCTGTCTATACAGTGAATATAATTCCCATGGTAAATGAAGCCGGGAGGTGTGAATAAAGTGTGCTTTTGGGTACTGAAAGTACATAATAGGGACCCTCTTTTATATAAACACTGCATGTTGTGATTTCACAGGTAAGATACTCGACATTTGAATAATAAGTAACAAATAATCATTTTCAGTGTCTTTCGGATCAATTATTTTATATACAGCAAAGTCGTAATCATTATTGATCACTAGAAAATGTACATGAAGTTAGACTTCGATATTACGAGGTTAAGTCAGAGACTTTTAAATGTCTGGCGCAGTAACTTAAAATGCCACACTGTTCTCATCAATTGTCAGCTACTAATAGACCACTGTCAAATTCTTAAGACACTCTGTCATTAATTTTGTGTTTAATAGCCATTGGATGGGTACAGCTTCGTGGATTTCAATGGAATTAAGTTTTCATTATACCATACTGGAAACCTTATTTTAAATGCCTATTTAGGGTACAGATGGAACGGAAAAAATAACTGCAAAATTACTGCCCACGGTGTCATGGGAGAGATATAAGGAGTTTGAAAGTGGTGCCAGCAAAAAAAGTGACGATATTCCTCTAATATATTCGTCGGAATAAGCTAAATCCTTGGAAGCTTCAGCTTTATGGAGTAGATTCTTAATATTGAAAAGTTGTCTGGCAATCAAAGGAAATGTGTTGGTTACTAAATTGCCGAAAACTATTGCATTTTTCAAACGACATAGTGAATGAATGAAAGAATGAATGAATGAATGAATGTTTATTATGATACGACACAATTCCAAATACAACAATTCAACATAATAATACTTATATAAACACATAATAAACAAAATAAGTCACAGAAACCACACAAATGGCTTGTGCGTGACTATAAATTTAAAAACATGAAAACACATAGACCAATAAATATGAAAAACACCTAAAATTTAAAACATATACATATATATATCCTCTTTGACCGAATTAGGTCCAATCAAATTTCAAAATTATGCTACTTAAATCAACCTAATATTTCAAAAACATTGCAAGTGATCAAGTATTTGCTTATTATGTTCTACTCAATCAATGCTTGTACCACTTTTCCAGGTATGCCCCTGACATGCTCTTTAAGCATTTTTTTAAAAGTACATAATCTTGTCTGCCTCTGGATACTTTTTGGTAAGCTATTGAACAATTTAGTGCCTAAGTAAAGATAACTCCTTTGTCCCTTATCCTTTTTCATCAAGGGTACAACATATTTATGTCTGTTCCTCGTCTCATAACTGTGCTCGTATGTATGTAGCATATCTTTATTTAAATATTGTCTTATATTAATTTGTACGAAAAATAATTGTCGTATATCGAGTATGTTTGTTTCAGCATAGAGGGATTCAGAGGAGTATCTTATGTTTTTGTTTAGTAGTATTTTAAGAAAACGATTCTGACATACTTGTAGTGAGTTAAGATACACTTTTGCGACACCTCCCCATCCTATTATTCCGTAGTTCAGGTGAGACTCTACCAAACTGTGGTATATCATTGTTTTTTCTTTAATATTTAAATATTCAGATATCTTTCTATATCCATACAATATGCATCTTAATTTCTTTAATAGATAATTAATATGTGTATCCCATCTAAAGCAGCAATCTAACATGATGCCCAAATATTTTATCTCCTGTACAGATCGTATTTTAAAGTCTTGTTGTATGTTCAAATTAAAGGTTGGGAGTGAAGTGGCTTGACTACTAAAAGGTAAGTACACTGTCTTCTGAACATTTAATGATAGTAACCTATTATCTAGGAATTTTTTAATTTTTAAAAAGTGGGTCTCTACTTGCAATTTTAAGTCATAATAATTAGTACCTTTATAAACTATTACAGTGTCATCCGCAAAACTTATTATTTTTTGGAACTCGGTTTCTATTAAAAATATATCATTCATGTAAAGGGTAAAAAGCAAAGGACCCAGCACCGTCCCCTGTGGCACTCCACACGTAATTTTTTTTGTTTGACTAAACATATTATCTACTTTTACTTGTTGTTGTCTATTTTGTAGATAACTCTTGAAGAAATCGTGTGCTTTTCCCCTTATTCCTATGTTTTCTATAACTTCCAATAATATGGAATGGTCAACGGTGTCGAACGCCTTTGCCAGGTCAATAAAAACCCCGATTACTGATTCTCCTTTGTCTATAGAGTCATAGATGGTGCTAGTAAGTTCAAGTATTGCGTCTTGTGTTGACTTTCCCTCGCGAAATCCGAACTGAGATTTTGAAAGTAATTTGTTATTTTGAAGAAAATTATTTATTCTTTTTTTAACTACCTTTTCTAATACTTTCGCTAAACTCGATATAAGGGAGATGGGTCTGTAGTTGGCCGCTTCATATTTATCTCCATTTTTGTAGATTGGTGTAACAATACTGTTTTTGAGTGAATCGGGAAACACTCCCGTTTCAAGTGATTTGTTTATTATCAGGGTTAATGGGTATTTTATATAGTGTCCAAACTTCATCTTTGAAGCACCAGATGAGAAGTGGTTAATACTAAAATAATTTTAATATTTTGTACTGCCGAAAAGATGACCTAATCCGTTCAACTTTGGAAGACGTGGAGGTTTCTTAGTGGTATTCCTTAAAAACGGCAAAACTCACAGGTTAAGAAGCTTCACAATTATAAAAGAAAGATGTCTCTTTGACCGATACACTTTGTATTGTAAATAAATTTGTTGAGACATAAAAATATGAATATGCAAATCGCAATGCCAGTTAATATGTTGATTCTATCAGTCATTGAATGTTACGAGGAATTCACAAAGTATTTGACTGAAAATAAAATTATCCACGTACTATTGCAAAAGTGACAATCATATTCATCTATTGCGACATTTAAAAACTGAAATAGCTACCCACACCCAGCCCAAAATAGAATGAAAAAGTAACGAGTTCAGAACTGAACTATATGTCGATACGTTTTGTGAATGTGAATTTACATTGTTAAATCTATTATCACTCCTGGGTTGTCGTTCCATGTAGAGAGGAAATTTAACTGTCAGACAGCGAGTAGCTGATTTAAAATTACGATTTACATCCAACAGCACAAACAGATAAGTTTAAAAACTAGCTCTGTCTACTGCAACAGAGTTGCGATGGCAATTTTCAATTTTGTTTGAAACGTTAATACGTTACATACGCCATAAATATGTCATGTGCATATTTTATTGCGGAAAATAATTACTTTGAGTTTTTAAAAAGATGAATAGTTTTACAATTAATCTTTGAAATATAATATTGTGGGATAACTCCAAAATTTAAATGAATTTCCTCAATAAGTAAATTTATTCAATCTTTATTTAGAAATTATCTTCTTTCAGTGGCGATTAACAGTGTTTCCAAAAAATCTTCTTATTTACTAAAGTATTTCATTTTATAAAAATTAATAATATATTATGTGAGGCATTCGCATTGTCATAATAATTAAAAAACTGCGAGTGGAAGCCACAGCCTATTTCGCGCGATCCTTGATCTCTCTGCGAGCTCTTTCGAACACTCGCGCTGGAATCTTCCCGTCCCTGACGGGCTAAAACTAAGCCCTGACTTTAATGGGATAGTTCGCTGCATACAGTACGGTTGGACTTCTAATTTTCTGACGAATTTCTGGTTCACGGATTTACGTTGTAGCGAGTTCAACGTACTAGATTGCGGGTGTTTCTGTTTTTGTTTGCTTATAACAATGTAATGTTTTTCTCACTTATTTAAACAGTTTTTACCGTGGGATAAAATTAAACACACACTATGGCTAATTACTATTGATTTATTAAAGAAACACTCACACACTATAATAAACTTAATTTATATACACACTACTTAATGTCTATTAATTTATCTACACTACAATAATTGTCCTAATTTATTTTCAAAACTATTTATATTCACTTTCTGTTCACTCACTGTATACTGAACTGTTTACCGATTCACTGTATACTGAACAACTCATCTACTCACTCAAAAACCCGCGTATATATAGTCCTTCGAATCTCTAGAAAATTCTTGAATATACCACCTCTGCGTATACTGTTCGAGAACCTTTCTAGAAAGGTCGCATTCATAGTTTGCGACAGGACCGGCTTCGGAATCAGTGAGTTCGTAACAATAAGAACTTGTGAACTATGGAGGTGGTCTTCAATGTAATCAATGTGAAGAGATTTTTTCAATATTTATATGAAGAAAAGATAGAATTCACATCGAAAAGTAGGCCATTACCAGATATCACTATTGGGAAAAACTGGTGTAAGTAGAGGAAAAAGTTATACACGTAAATTTGGTAAAGATATTCATTTAAAAATAGATGGATTTGTGGATGTAACAAAAAAATGCTCTATATCGTTTCACCCTTCTTACTTTTTGGTGGTGATAAAGCTTGGACAAAAGTAGGAGTCACGGATTTGTATGGTGTCCTGTTTTAACATCTGATCATAATAGACTTGATAGATAATAGACATAATAGAAAATGTGCAAAGGTTAACGACAAGACTTCCTTACGGCCGAATACGACCTAGTAATGAGCAGCGTCTTGATTCAGCCGAACTAACGTATTTTAGTGAACGCAGACAACGTGGCGACTTGATAGTTTTATTTAGAGCTATATTTAACATGTTTGGTGATAATATGTCACCCATTTTTACTTTAAATCCTGATATTCGATTAAGGGGGCATACATGTAAGCTGAAAAAGGAGATGTTTAAAGCTAGAAATAGACAGAATTTTTTCTCCAACAGAATATTTCCATACTGGAATAATTTACTTAGCAGTGTGGTCTGTGCACCGTCTGTTAATGCTTTTAGAAAACAGTTAGACAAATAATTTGTTCAGCTTTCTTAATTCTTAATTTTGTACATGTATCTTTATTATTGGTTTTTATTTATTTTCGTTTTCTTTCCATTTTTCAATTTTATAATGGGCTATCGCCTATTTATAGCTTGTGCTACCGATAGCGATAATTTCAACTTTAATTTTTTTTCATCTCATTTTTGTTATATGAGCTTTATAGAATTTCGGCTCTCAGCTCATAGTTTATTGTAATGATAATAATAATAATTTGAGTTAGAAAATAAAAATACACAAGAATCCTGAAAGCCATATTATTTATAATGGTATGAAATTTGTGTTACTGGGGTCAACTTATATTATGGCTCTTTTAGACTTTATTTATAAAAAATTATTTTTTATTAGCGGAACGTAGTGCTTAGTGCGTGACTCTTATTTTTCTTGTGAGGCAAATTAAAACCTTTCCAGAAATCAATTTCAACACGGAAGACGGAGAAAGGACGATACAATCGATGGGAGACAACTGGGTGAACTTTTTCCAAAAATTGCTAAAACTTTTTATCATGAGCCACCACTGTCTTTTTTTATCTCGTCGTACACAACTTAAAACTTGTACACGTTACTTATCGTCATAGATACTTACAGGATTTGTCCCGCAGTTCCTGCGATTCCTACACGCTTAGAAGTGTACAAGGGCGTATGTGTGTGTGATTTGGGGTGACATTTACTGAGACCTAAAAGATTTATTGTGCCCCCTTACTTCTACTCAGTTTCTGAGGAGAGTCTCAGAAACTAGTAGTTCCTTAAGTCCTATTTCCCAGAGGAATTTTAGGATGGCTGCAGGCTTCAACTTAGGCAAATGTTCCTCTTTTATCCAGTAATCTCCTAGGTGCTGTGCTCTAGGATTTTGAAGTGCTGTGCAGTTGGAAAGTATGTGGATGGAGGTTTCTTCTTCCATTCCACAAAATCTGCATTCTTCCTCCTCCACTATTTTGAGCATTTTCAGGTGCCCATTCAGGCGACAATGTCCCGTTAGGATCCCTGTTAAAACTCTTAGCGTAGTTTTACTTTGACTTATGCGTTCTTTTGATCTCTGGGTGACTACAGAAGAGTCTTTGATTGTATAAGCCCTACTAGATCTTTCCTAGTTCATTGAGTTTGTCTAGGCATTCCCACACCATTTTGAAACAGATTACACAAGAGCTCAGTGCCTTAATGGCTGCTTGGCTATCCGACATTATGATAATCCTTTGTCTTCTGTATCCTTTATCAATATTGAACTGGGCGCACTCTCCTATGGCGTGATCCAAGTGTGTAGATTAAACTTTAAGTTTCAAATCGAAATACTTTCCGTTATTTATCAGATTTTATATAAATAAGAAGCTGCCCAGATTTCTTCTCACAACCTTCTACACTTACGTTTATATTATAATCATTATTATTATCACAGTTAATATGAAAAAATTTGCGAAAATGTTTTACTATTCAAAAGAAATCACTTAAATTTCAAAGTACTGAATATCTTTTAGACAAACAAAAAGACTTGAGAAACCTTGTAGAGAGAGTGAAAGAGGAATTTTTATGTTCCAATCGTTTTATTCACATTCATTTTTAGTCGCAGTTTCCACAAAGCCTTTAACACATTCATTTATTTTACGTTCATAGCCAAGCTGTTAAGGTACAATTTGAAAATAACGCATTCTTGTTGATGTCTTTCAAACAAAATGCTCGCGTGAACGACAATCTCAAAATTAAGAGCATATTGAAACCATATACTCAAGGGACTGTCTCGTTTTTACACAGGACAAATGAGCTGTGCCTCCTGTGCATATGGATGCTAGCCTACAAATAGCAGAAATTAATATTCACACTAAGGAAGAGCTATACCCTATTAGGAAAACAAAGAAATGGGCAAGTAATTATGTTGGCAAATTTATTTTCAGTAGTAATACCCCTAGTGTCTTGATAATACCGAGATAATGAGCGTGTTCCTCAAAGATAATATTATCAAGCAACACGCTTTCAGCATTCTCTATGACAAAATTTTGAGTATTTATCAAGACCCGAGGAGTATTCGATGAGATTATTTTTTACTTTGTAGATATCAAAAAATTGTTTGTCAATCTGACGTTTAATAATTTATTAGTTTTATGGCCGTTTGCACCAATTGATATTTAAGTAGACTTAAAGTTAAGTGGCGCTTTGAAAAAGTTTTGTTTTGCACCATTAACAACTGGACATTTTAAGCTGCACTTAGCTAAGCTTAGAAAATCGCTCGCTTATTCTCCACTTATCCTCAAAGTGGAGATTTCTAACCTAACATTCTTGTGTTTTCATTGACATATATGTCAATGATTTTTCTGTTTTCAGGTTTTCGTTATCATCTTCCAATTTCAAGTGTGGTTTTTTTTATTTTTGAAGAAGGATGTTTATGGAAAATGATTTGGAAGTATTGGATATTCTTGAAAATTTATTTCCAAGAAGACGGTACGTACAACCGTAAAAACTTTTATGAAGAATTGAATGAAAAAAACTTTTTCCAAAGGTTTCGCTTGACCGAGCCAACTGTTTTACAGCTCGTAGAAATGCTAGAAGATTATTTGCAGCATTTTTACTGTGTTTTCCATTATAAACAATTTTCTTATTCAAAAAACAAGAATAAAATCCTTTGATTTTCAAAGAATTGACTTTTAACAGCTTTTTAATATGTTATTTCAAACCCCAAAAACGGAAAGTCACTAGAAACCATAGAGAAATAAATAAAACTAAACTTAAATAGCGAGGTTGTTAAATGTATTAAGCACTTAGCTAAGAAGCAGAGCAAAAACATTGGTGCAACTGAACTTTAACTAAGCTACCCTTAAATTTTAAACTCGCCATAGCCATTCTAAGCTTATGCTCCTATTGTTGCAAACGGCCATAATCAAACAAATAGATATTATTCATTTTTATTTAAAACTACAGTTGTGAAAAGTATTATTATTAGATATAATATCATTAATTGAACCGTTAGATGCAATACCAAATCTTTGCGACACTTTTAAACCATTTGTCAGTTTGACGTTTAATAAATTTTCAATAAAAAAACACACCAAACTAGAAACACCACATTATATTATTATAATATTATCATATTATGTTCAATATTCTCTTGGGTGATGGCACTGAATCGGTTTGTGTTCATTTTTCAATAAACTTCGAAGCACTTTTAGTTGTCAATAATGAAAAATTCGAAGTTAAATTTTGACGTTTCAATGTAAACAAGGTATTATCGATAAAGAAGCAGAATTATCAGTATAATACCGAATGATTGGCTAGAATAATATATTGCTTTGGCTAAATCCACCAAAATGTCAGATTTTGACAAATGAAAAAATAATCAGTTGTAATACTATAAGTACTTCAAAATTATCAGGTTAGATACATCGATAACTTGTTGCATAATCACAAAGAGTGTCTGTTATAATCACGAAATACGAAAAAAATAATTAGTAGTATAGTCCAGACAACGAGTAGCTGAAGTCGAAATGTTCTGCCAAACCGGACAGGGGGACTTTTTCAACGTATTTTCGGTTCATAAATTTTTTGTAGTTTTGATACGTTCGGAGATAATCGCGGAAAAAGTCAAATTGGGGCAGTTTTCCGCTTTTACTGATAATACGCAGGAACTTCAGACCGATATTTGTAATCTTGAACCCAAAATACGTCACAAAAGTCCCCTTGCCCGGTTTGGCAAAACATTCCAACTTCTTCTTGTCTGGAGTAAGTAATAACCCAAGGACATTGATAATTGTTCGGAAAAATTTAACAGACTTCAAAAAAGCTTGTTGCTGAGCTGCCTGTAATCAACAAGCTCATGAAAGTTGTTGAAACATTTTTGAGCATTCATCAAAGTTCGAGAGTTATTCAAATAGAAATTTTTTTGCTAGTTATAGGAAAAAATACAAAGCAAATCAGTATTTTTTGGTATATCTGCTTTTTGAATTCCATTAATATATTTTTCTCAGTATTATGACCAAATCGTGACATTTTTAAATATCAATATTTGATTTGGAACGTCAAAATCGAAATGAATCTAAATGTATCAATGGCAACGTAATAGAGTCGAAACAGCCCATGGGATCTGTTCTCAGTATAATGTGTTGTGTCCAATCGAATGACCTCAAATTAACTGATTTCATTGGATTTCTATACTAGGACAAAAAATGGTCAGTGTAATGTTGACATTATTGGATGAAATTGATTCATATGACACAAAATGACAAACTTTGATTGGTTGTTGGAACTATAAAAATATTTTTCGTTGAGTGATAGTGATCGATAATACTCACATCTATATGCAATTTTAACACACTGAATTTTGATCTAAAAACTGGATAACATTTTTTCTGCTGGCCATAATAAATGCTTGTCATTGGGAGTTTCATTATATTGACACTCAGGTAGGTGAGTCAGTTATAATCATAGTATTTCATGAATAATTGAAATCATATTGAGTAAAGTACAATACATTGAAATATTCTATGAAATTACAATATGGAAATCACTTCACGTTGTACTAGCTTTAAAAGATTTTAACAAAAAGTTGTTATTGAATATATTGGTGTTCCTACAAATAAAATCATTTAATTTCAACTACTCTTGAATATACGAATGAACCAACACTCATAGTAATTCCAGATCCACATATATTATCACAAACTCGCTTCTTGGAATGAGAAGTGATAACACAATTTAAGACAACCAACCATTCCATATCCATCAAAACTGGGATTGGTTGAAAGTTCACATCCATATTCCAAGCGGAAATCTATGGTATCGACACGTATTTGCAAATAAACATCAGAAAGGGGTATAAAGGCCAAAAGATCCTTATACTTTGGGCGACGACCCAGCACAGTAGTGGAACGCGTTTGTTGCGATAATTACAGTCAAGCAGTGTCGAACATGGTTAGTAGTTGGATAGGTGACCATGCCAGGAAAAACCATCGTATAGGGCCCGTAAAGTCTGCAGCGGACTAGCAAATCACAGCTCGCAGGCATTATACCAATGAGCACGAGGTATAATGTAGATATGCCGTCTTTCGGAGGAGACGTAAAACCGAGGACCCGAGTCCATGGATGTTGAGCTCGTTAAAGAACGCTACCACTGGTTGGAACACTAGTGGGTTCGCCAAAATTTCCGTTTAGGGTTAGAGAGCTCCCGTCGTCGGTGATTATCTTCAGTCGCAAAAATAGACCGACGTTAAATAACAACAGAATGAAAAAAATCCTTATACTTTCAGATAGTCACTGAAATCTTTAGTTTGTTCCCAGATCACATCCATAATGGTCTGGAACTACCTACCAAATCTCTTAACCCTGGCAAACCATAATATAGTAATTCTTAAGTGAGTACCAGTTCCAGGGCATAAGGGAATTGTAGGCAATGAAAAGGCGGACAGCCTAGCGAAGCAAGGATCTGAAACTGCCTTCACCAATCCTGAACCAGTATTTGGAATATCGATAGCTGCGTGGTGGTACATCTCGGTGAATTCAAACAAATCATCAGACGTACGAGAACCAAGTCAGTAGCACAGCAAACACCTGGTGAAAAACCTTTGGAGTCGCTGACTGACGAAATATTAAACCTTAGCAGGTGCCAGATAAGGAAAGTGTAGGAGTTACTCACCGGTCATTGTACCCTAATGGGCGTATTCTGAACAACTATCCGTAACAGCTGTAAATTTAACATCGATGTAGTTAAAATCACAATGTTAAATCAAATTTAACAGCGCGGTTAAGGATCGTATTCTGAACAACCCGATGTAAAAAAATTATTGACAGCGAATATTACATCGCAGGTAACTTCAATCATATTATGTTCTGTAGTAGAATTTGCCTAATTTTTAAGCTATTGGTCCGATGATGTAAAGCAAGATATCAAAGAACCAGAAGGAAGAAGAATTTTTAGGTTATCGTTATATGTAGATACTTTTTTAGTGGGTTTATTTATTTATCATTTTCATTTAAAAAATGGATGGCGTTTGCATTTCCTGGATTTTTTGCATGTGGCTCTAAGTACCAAATTAATTTCTTCATTCAGCCTGTAATAGGCAATGAAAAGGTCTTGATATCAAACGGATTTTGTGAGTCACGTAATATGTTTGTTAACTGTATAAACCCTCACTTCGTGGAATCTACTCATCATATGGTTTTAAATGAAACTAACTGTTTCTAAATGACTCCACAATATATTTGAAAAAATGTGTAAATTGCAAGTAAATTATTGACAATTGTTTCGATAAATATATATATATTGTTTCGATAAATATATATATTTATATTTATCGAAACAATTGTCAATAATTTACTTGCAATTTACACATTTTTTCAAATATATTGTGGAGTCATTTAGAAACATTTAGTTTCATTTAAAACCATATAATATGTTTGTGTCTTTGTGCATATAATTCCTGAAAAATAATTTCAATTTATACCCTAAAACTTGGCTTATCTTTTTGTTTCAATATTGCTATATACACCGTCCCAAAAGTGGGATGATATTGATGTTCATTTTGACTCATTTCATGAAAATTTACAAATCAACTTATAAGAAATAGTGTCAAAACACTCCTAACGTCGAAAATGTTATTATACATCGATGTAAGTTACATCAAAAGTGTACAGAATAGCTTTTTCGTAACATCTCTCGACCTTGAAGATTTACAGCGCTGTTACCGCTAACATTTTTGTACGCAGAATAAGCCCATAAGGGAGTATATCCATATCCATATCCATATCCATATCCATATCCATATCCATATCCATATCTGTCGGTTGTGTATGGAAGAGGAGGAAACACTATCTTCGAATGTGAAGCAATGTATCATTGGAGATATAGACTTTTAGGACTAGAATACCCAAAGCAAGATATCTGATAAGGGGTAGGTAGTGATCTCTTCACATAAACAGTACAACCAATAGCAAATAAAGCGTATAGCTGAAGAGAAGCGGTCTCGAAGCTTCCAACGGGTGTTGCCGTTGTATATGGGAATTAGAGAATTTCCTTTATGGCCTTTTTGAAAAAGATTCAAGAAACATGAAAAAATTTGCCTATTTATAAAAAAAACGAGTGAAAAACAGGATACCCATGGTAATATAGAAAATAAACCATACTGTTTGAAATAGTCCAAATAATGCCATTATCAGCGTTTGAAAATAAAATGAACTGTTTGTTGTTTGACGACATGATTATTTTATTGAATTAAAATTAAAATAGAGCTGTCAATGCAGGCCTGGTTCATTGTTTAAAGTGTTTGAATTTGTTGTAATAATAATGTACGTTTTCATGATTGTTATTTCATTTAATTTTGTTTTATTAATTCGGAATAAATTGTTAGGTCAGTTATTATGACTAGTCATTATTCATTTTTTTTCCTAAATCCGCTTTGCTATCGTGTTGATTTTCACTTCTTTACTTTTAATATTAACTCAATATTATTAGAACTGTTATTA
>CAJUYI010006247.1:0-14086 GCA_910591695.1 Galerucella pusilla
TATGTTTTGGTATGGTATCATGTTAAATGATCGCACAGAATTAATTCATGTGGAGGGAACGATGACTGGTGATAGGTATCTCAGAGAGATTCTACATCCTCACGTGAGACTATGGCGCTAAGCTGTTGGCAATTTCTTCGTTTTTATGGACGATAACGCCCGACCTCATCGGACCAGAGCTGTAAATGAGTATCTTGAAACTGAAGGGATCAATCGTTTGAACTGGCCTGCCCTATCTCCTGACATGGATCCCATAGAACATGCTTGGGACATGCTTGCCAGGGTAGTGGCAGCACGCAGAAATCCACCCAGGAGTGTAAAAGAGCTTGTTCATGCGGCCCAAGAAGAATGGCGAAATATTCCTCAACAGAATATCAATAATTTGGTAAACAGCATGGGCAGGCGACTTCAAGCTTGCATAAATTCTAGAGGTGGGAATACTCATCATTAGAAGTTCTCATGCAGGTTCTCACTTAACCTTTTCTTTAAAAAGAATCAATTTGTATTCAATTTATTTAATTTCTAAGAATACTTTTTATGTTTAAAGCAAGTTTATTATTGGATAATAAAAATTTTTGACAAATATACACGTTTTTTTTTATTGAAACTAATTATTTGATTAATCTCTGATCCATTTATAATGAACACATTTTTTTTTCGGAGATTTGGGGTGATGCAAAACTTTTGAATCTATGTGTATTATAACTACTTAAAAAGTTTTTGAAAAGTATTTTTCAAAGAGCAGACCGTTAACGAAGAAGCAACAACTACTTATCTGGCTATATGCCACGACAGACATTGAATTACACTTAAAACGGGGTTGGGATATCTATGCGATATAACCAACCATACTGGTTTGTAATTATATGGGAAAATATCACTTGTAGACTGGTTTAGACGTATTTGCGGTCCATCGATACAAGATAGATAT
Source organism: Galerucella pusilla (assembly GCA_910591695.1). Taxonomy (NCBI): domain Eukaryota; kingdom Metazoa; phylum Arthropoda; class Insecta; order Coleoptera; family Chrysomelidae; genus Galerucella; species Galerucella pusilla. The sequence continues at coordinate 932 of CAJUYI010006247.1, forward strand.
CGTCCAGAAGCTTAATCACTGAAAAAAATAATTGTGGAATGGTAGAACTAGCTTTTTTTGTCTAAACAGCTTGATTCTTCTACTGCTTTAACAACTTGCTAAATATCTGTTCGAATCGCACCTTCCTTTGCTATGGTTTGCCTTTCTGGGGCTCCTGCAGCTTGCACCTCTTCGCATCTATCTTCAAATTACAAAAAAGAGCTATTCGATACATCAAGAGCGCTTTCAGACGAAACACTTGGAGGCCGTCTGAAAATAAAAATACAATAATATAAATAGACACATTCACACGAGTCACAGATAAGGAATACGTGTCCGGCCACTGAATAGAAGTCTCTGCCTCTCTAGTGTCCAGACACTGTACTGTGTCTGTGTATGGGCCACTCGTAATACATAAACGGGACACGCGTTTCCAAGTGTTATATTACTTAGGACCATCCTATAATATATTATTATTTAGACATACCTTAAGGTAGTCCTTCTTCAGTTGAAATAGATCTTCTCATACTTGTGTATTCTTTCTTCCTGTCATCTTTTATTAAATTGTGTAATTCAAAATAAGATTTACTCGACAAGCGAAAAAAGTTTTGCTAGTATTTAAGAAGATCGGGGAATAGGACATTAAAATTACCCTTTTCTAATCTTGCACCAACAATGGGATGCACCCAATGGAGCCTTTTACATGTTTTTGTTTATGTTTTCTTTTAACTAATAGGTAAAGTAACAAAGCTTCTTCTACTTCCATGGTTGGATGACCAATAAATATCTAAAAATATATTTGTGTTGAATTGAATCAGATACACGTGTACGACTAGTGTCTAGTGTGAAAGGTTCACTTTTTGTGTCTTGAATCTTGATTCTAGTGTCCGGCCACAAAGTGTCTGGTCTGAAAACCTCTAATGGTTTAATACAAAATTTCATCCCTTCCAGCTCTATTCATTATTGAATCCTTGTGTTGGATAACCCTGTATATTTCTCGCCGTTTGAAATACTGAATATATTTCATGTAATGCGCCATAATTTCGGAGTTATAGCTACATTTACATTATCTTCGCCGAAGTTTAAATAATACATTAGATGGCTATGACTGAATAAACTGCCTTCAATTTGAATAATCTTTAATAATTTATATCCTTAATAAAAGTTTATTAGCAAGGTTCACTGTTGAATTTATTTTCACGTTAAATAAATAAAAATAAATTATTAAAGTTGTTTGCGAAATATCAAGTTCCTTGGATATTTGTCTAGTACTCAAGTGTGAATCGTCTTCTAACTGGACACAAACATTTTAGTTGATGCAGTTTTTCGGCGCCCTGATTTAGATAAATCTTTTACTAAACTAATTTCGTTAAACTTTTTCACAAATTTACTGATCTTGATATAGGATTTCAGTTGGGATATAAATTATCCTAATGGGATTAAAATCTCAATTCGTTCTTTTCCAGATATACGATAAATACGATAAATTGTGACTCAATAACCGTACCATCCGTTCAATAGATTGAGGCATTCCATACTTAACATTCAGTCTGTATTTAGCAGCTTTTATTCTGTGGATATGTTAACAGAGAGTTATGCATAATGCATTCCATACAATATCCTGTTCATGCTTTTACAAATGTGACAATAATTATCCTTTCTGATTAAATTATTATTTGCATGACTTTATTGGTACCGTTAATACTAACTCAATGACAATGAGTTTGTATCTCGAATAAGTAGAATTAGACCAGGTTTTTTTATAATAAAAGATGTCAGATAGCATCACGGTTGATACTACTGAAAGCACCATCCCTAGCGTTTGAATTGTTATGTCAAAATTTCAAATTCTACAAAAATTGAAAAAAAAAACATCAATAGCACCAATATTATTTCGAAAGGGGCTTTGCTCCGAGCGGAATAAGGTGCGAGGTGGTAAACTCTTAGGATCAAGTAACCTTAACCGAGACACTAACCACTAGAACATGTTTCACAATCATCATTTAACTAATGGTCAGATAACTTATGAAATTATATTAACTTTTGTTGTGTTGGTATGAAAACCATCGATATTATGATGTTCTATGTCAAATGAAAGGAAAAAGCAGACCTTTAGAGGTTATGTTTTACAGTTTTTATACTGGAACTACCAAACTACCCCACGCTTTAATTGTAGGATGGGAAATAGCCTCCTCAATATCTTCCAACAGACTTTCTACTACCCACTTTGACATACGAAATCTGCATAAAAAATTGTGACTGTCGAATTCTTCGAAATAATCATGTCTTGGGCGAATAATTTTTGGCCGTCTGACTTCATCGTCACTGCTATCAACATCGAACAATTGGAAATAACAATATTCATACAGTTTTAAAATTTGACAGTTGATGCAGTCAACAATCATAGATTAGTTTAGATTTCCTTGGTTAGCACAGTTACCCGTACTTTGGATTGCAGTTAAATTTTTTAATGGTTAACCTTTACTTATACCCTTGACCACAATACTGTGAAACCCAAATTTTGTCGTAACCGTTGGATACTTTTTAACCATGAGGTAACCTATTATTGTGAAACTGGCTGTAAATAAGGTGTAGACCTTATTTTCTTATGTTTATAATGAATTCCATATGTATTCAAACTGCCAATGACCCAAGTGGTTCACGCAGTGTATGTGAAATAATAATAATAAAAGTAAAAAAAATATTTGAATTTGACAATTATTGACCTAGGTTAATAATAGAAAATTATAAACCACTAATAGAGAAATTCAACGTTTTAGTAGGATAGAAGAAGCAATAACTGTCAACTTCACAGTAGTAGAAAAACTACTTCAAGCGATAAAGTAATAAAACTTAGAACACGACAAGTATTGACAATACCTACCTAACTATTTCCACGCCATCCAATTTGCATTTAAACCTAATCGTTGCTTAATTCACACACCACAAAGTTCGTTCCACATCAATAACACAACAAGCTAGCTTAGGTATTGGAATTTGCACTATCCAGTACCCTGAGGTAGTTCGTGTTTACACACATATAACTGAATTCAAGACGTCTCTGCTAGAGCTTGCATCCTCAACGTTACATTGAATCCCAATAATGTTAGAACAATGCATTTGACAGGCTGTTTATAATATCCAAGTGAATATAGACTGTACGTTACATTCCTTAACTTAATCATACATGCATGTAGGTATACAAACAAGCTTCCAAATACTTTTTTCAATGTCCCACGTTGGGCGCTATTCCACTTGAATACTGAATACTGCTACTATTTCAATTGGTTCAAATATTTATTTGATAATGATGATAATTAAGGGAAGCTATGATTTTCTCAACATGCAAATTAATTCAATAAATTAGATGGGAAAGTTTGCAGGAGCTGAAATCAAATATAATTGTACGCCAACTATATGGAATTGTTAAATTTTGTGCGACTTGAGAAATAGATTCTATAATGAATGGATGTTTGTAATAGATCGATAGAGCAGGCGTTTGTAACTGCAAAAAGGTCTTTTGTTAAATTAATTGATCGTTATAATGGAGAAACGTGATTTTACCATTTTCTCTTGAAGAATCTAGAGAAACTTTCGGACATCTATTAACTTAACATAAGATGGATTCGTGATAATGTACAGCTTAAATCTATCCGATCACTTCACAATAAACTCCATACAAAACTTATCAAAACATACAGAAGAAGTCGAGAATTCATACATTTATTATCAGTTGTTATAACTCCAGTTATACAGTGCTATTCAAAAGCCCCCTCCCCCTTCGTATCTTTTGAACGGCTACACTTACATTAATGAAATTTGGAGGATTTTCAATAGAGTATTGTAAAGTTCTCTACGAATGGTGACAGGTGACGTAATAGTAATAGATGACGCGACAGTGCCACTCTGGCCAATAATTTTAAATGGGACCTTATGGCTAGTGATATCTCGTTTGAAAGGCATTCACATTGGCTACATAGCCATATTAATTTTGTTTGGGTTTAAACTTTTTATATTTATTCTAGTCAACATAATTGGTATTTTTGAAGCCTTTGGACAACTAAAACTGACAATATTGTCAATCTTGTCCTTTCTATCCCATGAGGATTCCTTTTTTAATTTAACTTGATAAAATAGCGGCAAAACTCTTATATATTATTTTATTTTGGTTTTTATTGAATCCTTCACTCTCATTCAGTCTTGTGTAATACTTTTATCACTTATTGTTGGGAAGAAATTTCTTTTTATGAACTTTGTTGGCAACTTTTATGTGTCTCTTCTAAATTATCCATATGTTCTTGGTAATAATCTTACTCATTACATAAAATTTCCAAATATTTCTTAATTAAAGTGTAGGAAGTTACAGGGGACAGTGATTAACATTTTAAATCGTATTCTAAATGGATGAGAGGCATTTTCTAGCATTGCAGCTGTGTTGCTTTTTGTCTGTTACCAAGATGGAGTTTTCGCGCTCCTCAGAAAAGTTTTATACTTAACAGTAAATTGAAAAAACTCTTTTTGGCCCACCTTGATCACCCTGACAAGCCAACACTGAGCAAAACTAGAACCAAACGTTTACTTTGTCATTTTATTAAAATGCTGGTATAGTTACGTTGTTTTAATGCATTTTTAGTGTGTTTTTCGCGTCTTTTGAGTTTTTGAATGTACATTTAATGAACAAATTTCAATTTTCTCTATAATTTGATGCGATAAGAAAGCCTTCACTAGTCTTAGAAGTGACATAACTATTAAATCACTTTAGCGTAAGGTAACGCTTACGATTATTTATCACGGATAATCTGTGTACACCGGCTATATACAACGTTGACAAGTTTAAGAGGGCAATTTAGGCTTCACTTTATCTTTGACATTAATTTTCAATTCAGAGTTTTGAGTAATAGCAATCCTCTTGCCTTATTCATAAGCTCGTAGACGAGAATATATTATGTGCTTTAGTATACAATACAGGATGCGCTTTATGAATAAGAAAAAAAGGAATATACGCCAACAGGATACCGGTAATTCTATTACAGAGTTTGATTTTCTTTCCGCAATCATGAGAAAATTGAAAATCTGGAGAGCGCACGTTGTAGAAAATGGGGAACTTGACGAAATGTTTACATAGCAAAAATGTGGCATTAAAACATCATCTCCAAATCTCCTCCAAATCTAAACTAAAATTTTGGATATTAAGTTAACAAGTTGTAACTAAACCGAACCTGTTACTAAGTGTTCCGTTAATTATAATATGTAGCCAAGTGTTAGGAATATAGTGTTTTTGTATCATTTAGCGTTATTATGTAAAATCTTGGATGACGAAGGACTGACATCTTTACTAATTGGTTTACACAGTCTAAGACCCCTTCATTCAAAGCGGTAACTATAACAAAAAATGCATGGCCTTGTAGTTCAAATATTCCAATTAACCAACGTTGAATCAGTGACGAATTTCTGTCACCGGACAACCTTTACACTTAATTCTAATATAACAAACCGAATGATACAACAAGATAACATTCCTGACAATTGCTTTTTTCACTTTTAAATTTTTATACAAACATCTCCAAAGGTTTTGGCCCCCCTTGTAAACTTCTAGCTGTGCCTATGTGAAAAGGTAACTGTGCATATGTAAAGAGATAACTGTGCCTGTGTAAAGAGATAACTGTAACTGTGCCTACGTCGAGAGTTAACTGTGTCTATGTAAGGAAGTTATAGTGCCTATGTAAAGAGATAACTGTGTCTATGTGGAGAGGTTACTGTGCTTCTGTGAATGGTTAACTGTGCCTATGTGAAGAGGTAACTGTGCCTATGTAAAGAGGTAACTGTGCCTATTTTTGGCCTAATTCTGTGGCTATGTAAAGAGGTAATGTTAATGTTAATAAAAAATTGTTTTCGTCCTCAAATATACCTATATTTGTAGCAGAAGTCAATTTTAACTTGGGAACGAGTTTGAAAATACCCATTTCATGTTGTGTAAAAAACCGGGTAATCTGATTTCTCAGTTCAAGCGAATACGCATAGTGGTTTTACAACAAAAGGGTTTATCAAACCACTAAATTGCTCATCGTCTGAATATTCCGCGGACTTTGGTGAGGCGCATAGTAGCCCTATTCCAGGAGACTGGCTGCGTTGCGCGACATCCGGTCAGTGGTCGACCCAGAAAGAGAAGACCGTTGCGTGGCTAATTTCACTCGAAGGAACCGATCGATAACGGTAACAACCGATCGAAGTCACTTTTTTCTGTACAAACCATAAAGCAGTCTCGCGAAGTACAATCGGAAGATATTCTTCTCATCTAAGAGCAAGAAGAACTTTAAAAGTGCCTAGACTTTTGCCTCGACATAGAGCTGCATGTCTTTAATGAGCTTAACAACACAGAGATTGGGTTTTGCTACAATGGCGTAACGTTTATTTTTTCACTTGGAAACGCCAGGGACTCAAGGTATTCGAGAAATTAAGAAACCATTTCCAAACTGATGCCTTGAACCAACTGTCTAATCAGCAGGAAAAAAAGTTATTGTACAAATGATGCTGAAGTGATATTTTTTTACATTCAACAATTTCTCATCCTACTTTCTGTTTAAGAAAATTGTTGTGAGATAATTTTTGAAACAGTTTTTTTTAAACAATTTATTAAAAGTACATGAGTTCATAACATAACAGGAACTGAAAATATATAATAATAAGAGTTTACAAGTATTTACATTATAGATAACATGAAAATTCTCAGTAAAGGTATCACATCTCTGTAGATGTCGTGACATGTATTTGTTGATAACGATATTATCTTTGATATATTACTAGGAAAAGTATTTATTTATTCAGGATTCGTTTAAATATAATTTATGACAAAAGATGTATCATTGGTCGATACATGTAATAAAAAACTAGTTGATACTAGTCGAGAGTTATTCACTGAACACTCCATGATCTTTTCAATAGATCCTTCGGTCACCGCCTCTTAAGCTTTTTGTTGGCTAGTCGACCCTTGTATAACTTCGAAACTTGTTAAAATATGCTGGAAGGGAGAAACACGTAGGTAGTTGCTTTACAATTATTTGCATATAAAGTGCTGGTAATACAGTTATGGAATTATTCGTCATCTGTCACATATTCAATAAAGGATTTTCTCCTTTCAACGTAAATCTTATTTCCCATAAATTCCAATAACGTTGAGATATCCTAAGTCTTGAAATTGTATTTCAGTGGATGATATTTATAAAAGATATTTATTTTGTAGCTTATATTAGAGCAGCACCGACGAATATTGTTTATACAGTGAATTTTGAACAAATTAATTGTTAATACGTTAAATTTTTTAATAATTATAAAATAAGATCAGTGATTCTACTACAAACATATAACATATGTACCTAAAAACTGGTAAAATGCTAAAGGTTCATCTTCGTTTATAATAACTTTTGCAAAATCCAGAAATATTATTGACGACCTATGAAACAAGTACCAGAGAAGCTGTTTAAGCAGTAAATGTTAGCCACAAAATTGATTGCTCCGTATATTGCCAAAGAATTTGAAGAAAAATGGAAAACAACTTCCCAAGAATTAATTTTTATAATAACCATACAAGGGCTGAGTTAAATCCACATGCCAGAGGTGTAGCACTTTATATCTTCTGTTAATCAAGTTATCCTCTTCAGAAACAGCAGGTTGACATCACACAATGAAATTTCCATTTTCACACACAATTTTTTTTAGAATCACCATCCAAAATAAACCTTGAAACCCATTTGTGCTTTATTAAGTTCTTAATTAGCATTGTATACATTTGGAAATTAATTCCAACTTCTCTTGCCTGTGTTAGCTTTGTTAATAAAAATGAGCACCGCTCTCGTTACATATATTAAGGGAGCTCCCATTTCATAGGAAGGGAAGAGAAATAATAAGCTATTCAATTATGTCGGTGTAGCCCTATATTTTAATTTTTAAAATTCGGCTTCTCTGTGACTTTTTCGTTTTTTTTTTGGTTATTTATTCTAACTGATGGTTTTCGTTTTTGTTTCATCACATAACTCAACTGAACACGTAGAAAAAGTATGTTTTCATTGCAGTTAGAAATGGCCCTTGACGGTGGGCCACGCAATTTTTTTTTTCTTTCCAAAAATAAAAAATAATTGCAGGCATGGGAAAATGGAAAGTGGAACAGATGAACTGGATAAAATATTGATAATTTATTGACTAATTCAGTACCACCAGTCAGTACTTCGAATCCTAGGCACCGCACCTCCTTTAGGCTTTTAGTGATCTAGCTTAATAATCTTACCTCACAGTACAAATCAAATTAATTCTAATAATTGTGTAATATAACAGGATAAACAACTAGAAATATGTGGCAATACGTTTTATAACTTGATAAATAAGTAAGTGCATCTTAAGTTGGGTACAGACAGAAATCAAAAATTCGAGAACAGCTCCCGAATTGAACACGAGCAGTTCCCAAATAAATCGTCCACACAAGAAGAGTTTCAGTTCTTTGTTCAGTTCGGTCTAGTTCGTTGAAAAGTTCGAACTAGAACTGCACTTTCATAAAAATTTAAATAATTAAATTTGAAAAATGTCATCGCTGGAAAGCGACGAAGAAAGCGATCTCATAATAATATTTCTCTGTTGAAATCTTTAAAAACAGCGCTTATATTATGATACCGAACAGTCAACGTCCACACACATACTGAGTTCGCCACGTGTTCGCAAACGAACCCTTCGAAAGTACCGACTCGACTCGGAGCCCCAAACGAACTGCCGAGCTGCTCTAGAACTGTTCGCGAACAGGCGTAAGCTCGAAAAAGTTCGCAAACTATTCGAGAACAGCTCGAGAACTTGGTCTGTACCCAGCTTCACGAGGCCATTACAGTAATCACCTTGTATATTTCGACCTCTCTTAAGCATCAATTTAGCTTGAATCGGACCATTGTAACTAGAATATCATCACAAATGTTATATGTTTTTTTTTTGTTTCAGGTAAGTTTCCAATACAAGTTCAAGTTAAACACAGTTATAGTTTGGGGTGAGTTGATTTTATATAAAACACTTCTTGCAAACATAAATTTACGTATTGCAGTTTGTGTGATGACATTATATACTAGTAAATAGTGTTTATACGCGAAGCAGTTTTGGAATGTTGAGTTATTGAATCCCTTTAATGACATTAATTATTATAAAGTGAGTGGGTATAGCCTCACTTGAGCGAGACACCCCACCTTATCAGTTGTGATCGATCCAACGAGGTAAAAGAAAAAGGAGGAAAGTTAAGCGTGGTATAGTGATTTAATCAACTTTCGACGGAAGTCGCCATATTGAAAAGCCACATTAGTGATTAGCGAGTGGTATTATTGGAAAATACTTTATACAAAGTGAAATCTATTCTGTGTCACGTCGTCACGTCAAACGTTCTGTGCCACGTCGTCACAGAACGTTTAACGTGACACAGAACGATTGACGTTCGACGTGACTCATAACGTTTGACGTAACGGTGTGACACAGCCAGTCAATTTCTGTTCATAAAACACAAACAGATTCAGCACTCCAGCTAATTGATTCGGAGGCTTACCAGCACAATATGACCGTCCTGTCAAAGTCGTCTGTTCTAGAATGGTTTATATTCGCTTGTCCACATCGGAAATATTAATTTGACCAGTGATAAAAAATATAAAAAATTGAAAGAGTGAGATTAGGTTGTGTGAATAATGAAATAAGATCGAGATAGCGCAATGCAGTGAGCGCGAACAAATAACAACCAGCTGTAACCTTAATAATGTTTCCCTTATATATAAAACCTCAAATGATTTAATTTTACTCATTTCCCTAGGGTGTAAGTGAACACAGCGTTAATAAACAACAACTCGTTTACTTATAGCAACTACTGTTATTATACTTGTAGTCTTCTTCTTAAGAAATCACAAGAATGGATAATGCCAAATTGAAATGAAGTCGTAATTATTTTGTTAAATCTTGAGCAATACTCTATATTTTAGTTTAATTCCATAAAGCGATGTGGGTCGACAAAAAATTTAATTTAATTAAGAAACTACTTTATTCATATTTCAAAGTATGGCGATATTGAAATTACTCGCTTATGATTCCTTTGAAGATCAAATTTAAAGTACCCACCGATTTATCACGGTCCGAAGGATTTTCATTGCTTACGGGCAGCATACTTGAAATTTTTACATGACTAGTTTTCCTACATGCCTAGGTAAAAGTCAAGCAATTTTCCATATTATTTTGAAAGATGGAATTACGTCGGTATTAAAAAAAATTACAATTTTTTGCCCTTAAAGATTGAACAGTTAGTGAGGTTATGGAAAAACTGTTACGTCTATGGAGTGAAATCAAAAATATGCTGATTCTCTGATCTAGTACACTCCCGAGCGTTTTTGCAATGTATTTTGCAATACAGGGTTTTACTTCTTTAGATCTTCGTATATTTTGTGTAGCAAACGTAAACTTCAATTTACTGGAAAAGGCTGATTAATAGGCCAAACGATACACATGCGAGAGGCAGGAGATTCCTATTTATTACAGCTCTCGTTAGTTAATGTTTTGTATTGAATATACTTGTTTGAAGTCATTACAATGGAATGTAGTCTGAAATATATACAATCATATCAAAGCATAATTGATGTTCCATCTTTCCCTCAAGAAGTTGATAATAATATTATATGAACTATAAATAGTAGTAATAGTAAAATATTACAGTACATACAATTTTTTCCACCACTAGTCAAATTTAAGACCAAAAATTAAGAATAATTCACAAACGCACCACGAGAAGTGTTTACCCCGTCGTCTGACTGACAAGTACACTGTCAGTTGTCGATATATTATGAACGTACTCGATAGGTCATCAGTCATTTTTGGTTGAGCGCGAATCAATTTCAAACTAAAGGCTTATTCAAATAATTTTATCTTCATAGGTAATTTCAAGCAGCACATATATATGTTAAAGAAAATCTCCTGAATATGTAAGTATGTTGCTTTGGAGGGTGAAAACGTCTCTACGAATGGAAACAGGTGACGTAATAGTAATAGATGACGTCACAGTGCCACTCTGGCCAATAATTTTAAATAGGACCTTATGGATCGTTTGAAAGGCATTGAGATTGGCTACATAGCCACATTAATTTTGTTTGGGTTTAAACTAATTTTGACGGATAAATTAAATAAATACCAAAATTATTATTTCACATTTAAATATTTTCCAGTCCACCTCTGGTTAGTTGTCAAAAAAATTTATGTTTTCAATTTAATAGTATTTGTTGCTTTGCAAAGTTTTTCTGAATAGCTTAAATATTTAATTTTATTATTGTTCAACAAGACGTTTAAGAGTTTACATAGGCAAAATGGTACGTACTTAAGCCGACAAAGTAGCAGCTATCTTAATAATTGGTGAATCTAGAAAGAATCTCCATGAAATGTAACGTTTATTTAATGAGAGATACCCAGATCGCCATATCTTGAGAACTTATTTGAGGGAGCTTCGTCACAAGTTTGAAGCAACAGGTAGTGTTCAAGATGCCAAACGATCTTGTCGACCAACATTTAGTGATACAAAAATTGATATAGTTGCTGAAATGGTAGTAAACCCTACTTCCTCTTCAACTAAAGTTGCGTCTATCTATGAAGTAAGTAAAAAAGTACAGTACAGAGAGTGTTGGCTAAAAATAAATTTCATCCACCTTTCGGATGATGTCCCCGACAGAAGACTCGAATTCTGTGAATGTATGACAAATAAAATTAGTAAAAACCCACATTACACAAAAATAATTTGTTTTAGTGACGAAAGTACTTTTTGCCTCAATGGAAATGTGGATACACAAAATGTAAGGTATTGGAATGACACAAATCCTTACACATTTCGTGAACAACATACCCGATTTCCAGAAAAAGTCAATGTTTGGGCAGGTATTTTGGGAAACCACATAGTTGGTCCTGTCTTCCTAAATTCAAATTTCAGCGGTGAAGTGTATCTGGAGATGTTACAAAATGCAAGTGAGCCGTTAATTCTTGAAATTCTGGAAGATAATCCAGATGAATTCGGCCATCTGGAAATAACATTTCAACAAGATGGTGCTCCTGCACATTATTATGGTGCAGTAAAACGTTACCTGGATGAAGAATATCGAGGTAGATGGATCGGCTGGCGAGGTCCTATAGAATGGCCACCTCGGTCACCAGATCTGACACCATTAGATTTTTTTCTATGAGGGTACTTGAAATCCAAGGTTCATACTACGGCACCAGATAGCATTGGCGTTTTGAAAAAAAGAATTATTGAAGAATGCAATGCAATTTCAGCTGACACATTCGAACGAGTATGACAAGAGTTTACTAATAGGATGTATTACTGCCAGGAAGTAGACGGAGCACATTTCGAACACTTGCTATAAGAATCCGTTGTTGATATTTGATTAATTAAATTTAAAAAAATAATTTCAATAATTTTGATATTTATTTAATTTATCCGTCAAAATTAGTTTAAACCGAAACAAAATTATCATGTAGCCAATGTCAGCCTTTCACAGGAGATATCACTTGCCATAAGGTCCTATTTAAAATTAATGGCCAGAGTGGCACTGTGACGTCATCTATTACTATTACGTCTCCTGTTACCATTTGTAGTGAAGTTCGAAACACTTCATTTACACCCTCCAAATTTTATTAATGTAAGTGTAGCCGTTCAAAAGATACGAGGGGGGAGGCGGCTTTTGAATAGCACTGTATACACCAGGGGTTCTCAAACTTTTTGACACTGCGACCCCCTTTTTAGACCTAGTATTTGGGCGACCCCCCTATTTTCAAATATAAACAAAAATGAAAAAAAAAACACTATTGGCTAAGTTTCATCCATAAAAATACTAATAACTGGTAAAAATAAATACAAATTGTTGTCACTTGAATTGTTTATTAATAATGCTGAAAATTAATGTGCAGAAAATTACTGCAACCCTCTGTCGAGCAATTTAAGGAAAAATAAACTCCGTTCATTATTTATTTATAATCTTTATTTATTCTGTAATTATTTATTATTTATACACTGACAAAAATTGTATTTTTGAATGCCCAACTCCAACAATTTACAACAATTCACATAAACGATTAACAAAACTATATAACCATATGGAGAAAACACAAACTTCAAATAATGTCAAATTGCTCGAC